>PITA01005141.1:35955-114445 GCA_004023965.1 Spilogale gracilis | reverse complement strand
GTTGTCAGTAAATAATTTATAAACGGATGATTAATGGGTATTTATTGTTAAAGTCTTGAGCAGGGGTGAGGGGGTGTCTTTTTTTTTTCTCTCATTCTCTTATCCCAGCCAGAAACTTTTGAGGTGTGTGATGATGGAGCTGTGGACGTTTGCCGTCCCTGAGCCTTGTCCCAGGCATCAGTGAGCGCTGTGGTGGCAATTCTGTCCCAGGCTGACTTTCTGCCAGCTGTCCAGGCTATTCCTGGCCTATGAGCCCCCAGGCTAGGCAGTCTCCTCCAGCCGGCAGGCCAGCAGACAGGCAGTGAGGGAGGGACCCACACTCACAGCCTGTGGCGACTCATGGGCCCTCTCCCCTTATTCTCTCTTCCAGGCTCTCCGGAGCAGCACCAGGGCCTGGGGAGACAATGGTCTCCGTGACTATGGGTGAGTCTGTGGCCTTCTCTCCCGGGCTCCCCTCCCCACTGCCCTTTCTAAGGTATGACCTTGGTGAGGGGAGCCGAGGTGGGGGAGGGAGGGCCAGGTGACTGGCAGGAGCAACTGTTCCCTTAGGACTGTGGAGGTGGGGCCGCGGACTGCCCAGGGCCTAGCCATGCTATATCTTGGCCTCCCCACGGCATAGTTTAGCCTTAAAGAACTTGTGATATGAAGTTCAGCAGCCTCAGTTTTCTCACCTGTTAAACGGAAGATACAGGCCCTACATCCTGGGATGTTGTAAAGATTAAGGAGGTTATTGCATATCTGACCTTGGGCATGGTTCCTCACAAATGTTAGCCGTCAGGATTCTCATAAGCCTCATCACTATATTCTTGTTAAGTTCTACATTTTGGGGCTGCCAAAGGTCAGAGGTTAGCGGGTAGTTGTACATTTTTTGAGATTTTGTAGTCATAGAGAAGCACATACGACATCTTTGTGTGGTCATGAGAGCGATGAGAAAGCAGACGTCGGGCTTTATGATTCCATTGCTATGAAACAAACAGGCAGAACCAATCCATGCCGTTTGAAGGTGGCGGTTGCCCTTGAGAAATGGAGAGACGTGATTTGGGGGCAGGTGCGCTTCTGAGGTGTTGGAAATGTTTTATTTCTTGATCTGGGTGTTGGTTCCATGCGTATGTTGGTTTATGAAAGTTACCGACTTATGTGTGCTTTTGAGTGTTTGTGTGTATGTTAAGTTCAATGCAAAGTTTAAAAAAAAAAAAAGCAACCCTCCCCCCCACCAATCATCCATCAAGAAATACAATATTGCCAGCCTCCCGGAGGGCCCAGTCACAGCCCTCTCCCTCCTCCAGAGGGAATGAACCATGATTTGGGGATCATTTCTCCTTGCCTTTTGTTCTTGTACCACCGATAGAAAGATTCCTGTGCCTGGGCTTTGGTTGTGAGCTTAGTTGATCAAAAGCGCTGCATTCTCTTGTGCGTGGCTTCTCTTGCTCCGCCTGAGGGCCAGGACTCCTCTGTGTTTTTCCCTTGAGCCACTGTGTAGTATTTCCTGCCTCCGCTTCTGTCCGTGGATCCCGCATTGTTTCTGGGTTGGGGCTGTTAACAGACGAACTGCTGTGAATATTCCAGTGTGTGTCTCCTGCCGTGGACAGCAAGCCTTATATCACTGAGTCCATGACACATGTTGTGTGTCCTCTCTGACTCTTTCTGGAACAGGGGTGCTCCTGACCACTTACTTGGCATATTTTCCTTTTTAATAGGGCAGGAAATAATGGCAAGGGCCCGATGTGGGGACATTTGCAGTTCCTCGACTTGGCTTCAGGCAGCTCGCCCCCAAATGATGTGGCCTCTTTCCCCTCCTTAATAGCAGCATAATTGAGATGCGGTTCGCATTTTATGCAGTTCCCCTATTTAAAGTATACAGTTCGGTGGTATTTATATTCTGCGTTAAAGTTCTACAGCCATCAGCACAGTTTCAAAACCTTTTCATCACTCCCCGCAGAACCCCCATGCCCATTAACTAACAGTCACTCTCTTTTCCCTCTGGCCCCTGGCAACCATTGATTGCTTTCTGTCTTTAGATCTCTACAGATGTTTACCTATTCTGGACGTTCACATAAGTGGAATCATTATGTGGTTTTTTTAAATGGACAAAGTTGCCCGCTTTTGGCTAATAGAACCCGGGGCTCCATGCCTGGGCAGGTGGATAGGGCCTGTGTAAGGCAGAAGAAGGCCCCCTGTTCTCTGGGCCCATGACCCAAGTCCTGAGGACATGAGCTGCTTACCTGCCTCCATGGTGGAGAGATGGGCCTGTGGCCAGGTGGGCAGAGGAGTGGCCCCTGGGCCTGTGCCTGAGCCCTGAAGTCACCTTGACCAGAGTCTCTTTCCCCACTCTGAGACTCAGTGGTCTTATAAGCAAAATGGGCATAGCAGTAGCTAATTTCTTGTTTTGATTGTGGGGTGGAGTGCTGTATACAATGAGAAAGAAAGAAGATTGGCCAGTGAAACCACGGCACACCCTTGATTGTGAGGTGGCTATTAGTTTCAGAGATGTTAAAATGTGAAAAGAAAGTTCTTAGAATTAG
Source organism: Spilogale gracilis (assembly GCA_004023965.1). NCBI lineage: Eukaryota > Metazoa > Chordata > Mammalia > Carnivora > Mephitidae > Spilogale > Spilogale gracilis. The sequence continues at coordinate 111,923 of PITA01005141.1, read as the reverse complement.
TGATCTAACCCCCCTTGGTGAGACATGGGTGAGTTTGAAGGTTACACCCAAGGTGCTAAACAGTGAAATTTAGAAACAGTAAAGCTTCATGGGTGGGTGTGTCAACTGGTCTTGGCCTTGGCCTTGGTAGTGGTGGCAGAATAAGAATAGCAGCAGCTGCTATGAGTGTCACATCCAGTCCTTTATGGGGCCTCTCACCGAGCCTGTGATCCAAGGATGTGGGAGTTACCACTAGGATGTGAGCTTCAGGAGGGCAGGACGTTGTCTTGTGTCATGGAATCCCTAGTGCGTAGAATGGGACCTGGCCGGTGCCAAGTCCTTGGTAAATCTTTCCTGAGCATATCATCCTAAATTTACGGCAGAGGAAATGGAGACCCCAAGCATTAACTTCCTTTCGGCCCTTAGCCAGGAGGTGGCAAGGCCAGAACTTGAACCCAGGCACCAGAGCCTCTGTGCTTGCTGCTTCTGTGGTGAGGGGAGGGCTTGTTGATGCTCACAGGCCGGCTCTGTGTCCCTGTGTTCACCTGTGGATCCTGTCACCCTCAGCAGCCGAGCCTGCTGATGGGGACCAGGCCAGAGAACCCAGAGTCCTGGCTCCCTGAACTTGGGCGTTGGCCACATGTGAGGATCATCACAGGGACCCAAGGCCCAGGGCAGAGCTGTGAGCACAAGGGCAGTACAGATGGGTTGGCAGAGTGAGGCAGTCCTGATGCTGCCGGGGCTCCTCACAGGGTTGTGGGCAGGCTGAGTTCCACTGTCTGCGTGAAGCGCTTGGTCAGGGCCTGGCGAGCCGTGAGCATTTAATTTGTGGGAGCCACTGCTGTTGTGGTTTTGTGGCTGCTCTTCTCTGGAGGGAATAATGGGAATAATGAGCCTTGTCCATCCCCCAGCCACTTCTGAGTGGATCCAGTTCTTTAAGGAAGCCGGCATTCCTCCAGGGCCTGCTGTCAATTACGCTGTGATGTTTGTGGATAATAGGTAAGGAGGCCTGAGGGGGCAGAGTGGAACTTGGTAAGAGGAGGCAGGGGTGGGGGGAGATGGGAGCTGGCCAGTCCATCTGTCCTGGCACACCTGTGGTCTCACTGCTGACCTACTCCTGCAGGATCCAGAAGAGCATGCTGCTGGATCTCAACAAAGAGATCATGAATGAGCTGGGTGTGACTGTGGTGGGGGACATCATTGCCATCCTCAAGCATGCCAAGATTGTGCACCGCCAGGTGGGTGTGCTGGCCAACCCCTTGGTCTCTGGGTTTAGGGTGTGGTAGAGGGATCATAGCAGAGCCAGCAAGAGACTTGGAAGCAAAAGCAGGCAGTTCCAAGGCTGGTTGTACCATTTGCTGTGTGACATTGGGCATGTTGCCTAAGCTCTCTGAGCCTGTCTTTCTCCATTGGTAGAATGCAGATAGGTAGACCTATCTCGCAAGGTGGTTGTAAGTATTAAGTTAAATAAAGCCCCAGTACCGTGTAAATAGTGGGGCCACAGTAAAGGCTCTTTATTATCATTACTAGTTCTCATCTTCCTCATGATAATCATTAGCAGGACTCTTCTCTGTCCCCAGGATGGGAGCTCTCCCATGGGACGCAGGTGGTGACTGGGTCAACAACATGGTTATTCCATGATTTTTCCAAGATTTTTCGCACTCCATTGCTGCGTAGGGGAGCTGTGGCTGCCTAACCAGATAGTGTGTATGGTGCCGAGCACCAGACCTGGAATGAAGGGCTCGTTGAATCTTGATAGCTGACACTTAACCAAGGCTTACCGTAGCATGCCAATCCCTGTCTCCATCCTTTATGTTTCTTTTCTTTCTTTCTTTTTTTTTTTCATCCTTTATGTTTCAACTTGTTTATTGCTCACTCCACTCGACTGAGAAGGAGGCTTGCCTCAGAGCTGTGCTCTCACTCTCACTTTACCAAACACTGGCTGCTTTCCCCACCCAGGGACAGGCCTTCACCTGGCTATCAGCCAGCCAGGACCCCACAGTGAGGGCTCTCTCAAATCAGGGACGTTCCCTGAGTTATCCCAGAGAAGGTCACTGTGCAAAGCTTTTTTTCACTTCAAACTTATTTTTTGTTTTATCAGATTTTATTTATTTATTTGTCAGAGCACACAAGCAGGGGGAGAGGGAGAGGGAGAAGTAGACTGAGCAGGGAGCCCAATGGGGGACTCTGTCCCAGGACCCTGGGATCATGACCTGAGCCAAAGGCAGATGCTTAACCCACCGTTAAACTTTTAAACTTTTAAATTTGGCAACAATTGCAGGTTTATGGAAAAGTTCAGACAGCAGTAGAGAAAGTATCTCTGTGTCTCCTTCACCTAGCTTCCCCTTATGTTAGCACTGCATGGAGCCATGGTACATTTGTCAAAACTGAGAAATGAATGTTAGCACACTCCCACTAACTACACCACAGACGCTTGAATTTTTCTCAGTTCTTCTACTGATGTCCCCTTTCTGATCCACGATACCACCTTCCATTTATTTGTGTCTCCTAACATCTCCTTAGTCTCTCTGAATTTCTGACAGTTCCATAGTCTTCCCAGGTGATCGATGACCTTGACAATTTTCTTGAAGAGTCCCCGTCAGGTGTTTTGCAGAACGTCTCTCTGTTTGGGTCTGTCTGCTGCTTTCTCATGGTTAGGAGTGAAATATTCTGAAATCTCTTCTCTAGCAGCTTGGGCTCTGATCCCCGCAGTGTTGCTCAGAATTCTATTCCCCTACCTTGTGCCCTCATCCCTGTGGTAACCCAGCAACTGTTTGGTTTTTGTTTTTTTGTTTTTTTTATAGGACATGTGCAAAGCTGCCACTGAGTCAGTGCCCTGCAGCCCCAGCCCCCTCCCAGGCGAGATTCGCCGAGGCACCCCTAGCGGTGAGTCCCACTCTCTGGGGTTCCTTCCCTTTATCCATACAGTTTATCTGTGAAGGGGACACACCTAGAGTCTGCAGGGGTGAACCAGAGCCAGCGGAGGTTCTCTCAGCCACTGATTTTCACGAGTGGCAGTTCTGCTCTGTGCAGTCACTGCGAACACTATGAGTGAGTGCCGAGTCACTGCTCCCGGAGGAAATACAAGCTTAGGTTCCTGCAGGCCTCTGCTTACAACATTTTTGTCAACCGAACAACACAGGTCTTACTTTATGTGTGTTTCCGTAAAGACATTTCATTTGTTCTATGTCTCTGACATGTTACCATCGAGCTGGCGGCCGGCAGCTCTGTAACGCGTGTGTGGACGAAGCTAATTGAACTGGTATATTTTCTCCATAAGGCACATCTCTTGGGAATACTGGAAAGCACTTTGTCACTCTGCTTGGGGGCAATTTTAAACAGCAAAATCACTAACACAAAAGTATTGGTTTTGGGGTTACAAATCAGTCTTAGTAAAGAGGCAAATTTGCAAATAGGGAATCCGTGAATGGTGAGAACGGATTGTATTTATACATTTGTTTTTTTCCAGCGGTGTGATTCCTTTTTAAAGAAAAATAAACTTTAAGAATCTAATATGCATATTAGCCTTTGCTGCTTAATAAGCCCCAAAGTGGTTTAAAGCACAGACTTTTATTTCTCATGATTTTATGGCCGGTCACTTCTGCCCTGGGCCAGCTCAGTGGATCTCAGTGTTCACCTAGCAGCTCGGTGGAGGTTGGGTAATCTAGCACGGCCTCACTCACACGTCTGGTGGTTGGCTTGATGTCATCTGGGCCTACAGAGGTCACTTGGTCACACGGTACTCATTTTGTGGCAGGTGCGCCCAGGCTTGTCCACATGGAGCCGATCGCAGCGTGCCCCAGAGCAGCAGGAGAGGTCGGGCCCCAATGTGCAGAGCACCTCTTAAGGTTCTGCTCGTGTAACACTTGCTCTTGTCCCGTTGGCCAAAGCTCGACACATGGCTAAGCCTGGCCTCAGTGTGGGCAGTGCCAGCCAAAGGGAGGACAAAGGGAGGCTGAACAAATTGGAGTTCTTTGCTGTGACAGTCTGCCTGAACTTACATATGGGAAGGCATTCCTCTCGTGGTATAGCTGAATCACTTTACACAGATGCAGCAGCCATGTAGCCAGCAGCATCCCAATCCAGAAACAAAAACCTGACCAGCGTCACTGCCCCCTCTCTAGGGCACCCGTTGCCCTCATCTCACACAGCAGAGATGACCTGTTCTTATTAGTCTTTTTTGCTAGTCTGTCAAGTGTACATAAGTTGGATAGTATGTATTTTTTATACCTTTCTGAATGTCTTTGTTTAAAACAAATTTTAAAAATTAAAACTAACAACAATATTAGTGGAGAAAATAGGCAGTTGGCGAAAAATAGGGGAAACAGATAAAGAGGGAAAGGGATTGGGGAAGAATATCCTAGAACAGCATTCTTTGTACACTCACTTGTATGTGCTTTATGATATACGCTCTTGAATGTTTGCATCTGTTTGTGTCTGACATATGATTGTGGCTTAGAGTCATTAGGGCAAAGACAGAGTTGTTTTTCTTCTACCCAAATAGTGCTTACTTGTGATAAAATATCATATTCCTTATCCCTTTGAAGCAAGACGTTTCCCTCTGGGTGCATGAGGCAGGGCCCCTCAGCTGCTTACTTTCTTTCTTTTAAGATTTTATTTATTTATTTATTTGACAGAGAGAAGCACAGCTAGAGAGGGAACCCAAGCAGGGGGAGTGAGAGAGGGAGAAGCAGGCCTCCTGCCGAGCAGGGAGCCCGATGTGGGGCTCGATCCCGGGTCTCTGGGATCATGACCTGAGCTGAAGGCAGTCGCTTAACCAACTGAGCCACCCAGGCGCCCCAACTGCTTACTTTCTATCACAGACCATCCCAGTCATCCCAGGAGATTCTGCATAGCTCACCAGTAAGCCACTCCTGTCTGGCTTCAGAGCTGTCTCAAGAAAAGTCTTGGGAAAAAGGTGGAAGGGTATATACCCGTCATTACCAGGGGAGTGAGCAGGACTGAAAACCGACCCTCTTTTCCTGGTAGGGGGAAGGAGGAGGTCTGATTGGGAAGGGCCAATCCCTGGACATCAGAAGCCTCCAATTCTTTTTCTTCTTCTTTTTTCTCTTTGAATTTAAATTTAATTAGCCAACTTACCATATATCATCAGTTCTAGATGCAGTACTCAGTAACTTAGCAGTTTCACGTAACACCCAGTGCTTATCACAGCATGTGAGGAAGGCTCCTATTTTTTTTTTTTAAAGATTTTATTTATTCATTTGACAAAGAGAAACACAGTGAGAGAGGGAACACAAGCAGAGGGAGTGAGAGAGGGAGAAGCAGGCCCCCTGCCGAGCAGGGAGCCCAATGTGGGACTCCATCTTGGGTCTCCGGGATCATGACCTGAGGTGAAGGCAGTTGCTTAACCAACTGAGCCACCCAGGCGCCCCGGAAGGCTCCTATTCTTGACCTGGGTGGTGGGTATGTGGGAGCTGACCTTTTGTTAAGTGGTCTGTGTGGGTTTGATGTATTTTTCCTGTATGGTTACTTATAATTTCAAAACCAGCCAAGCAACATATGTTGTAATAATGCATCGAGGGTCCTGATGGGGGACTTCAGTAGGTTTTGAGAGACAGCACATAGCAGAAAAAGGGAAGGCTTTTGCGGGGGTGGGTAGGATAGAATACCAAAATCTGAAAATGAGTGGAAGTGGGAGTGGGAATCACCGGGTCTCTGGAATGAACTGGGGCAGCATGAAGCTCTTCCCCAAGAGCTTTTGAAACCCGGACCCTAAAACCAAGTACACTGTGCTGGAGATAAGACCCGTGTCCTTCCCACACTGGGGCCAGCCCTCCTGTCTGCATGCTGTAGCTCCCCCCTGCTCCACAGAAGACCGGGGCCTCCAGAGATAGCCCCCACTCCTGTCCCTCATCCCTGTAGGGAGTCACTGCAAGTCCTCCCGCTGCACACACCCCCCACCATTGCTTAGGGGCCTGGCAGAGGGATGCCCCTCCTGGAGGCCCCGGGTCCTCACCTATAAAATGGGCTCGCAGTAGATCCTGTTCTGGTAGGGATGTTGGGATTTTCCATGAGAGGGTTCATTTTTTTTCCGGTAGATGTTTGTTGAGGACCTGCAAAGCACCAGGAACTGTTGCAGCCACTGGGGAACAGAAATAAACAGGCCTTGTCTTCTGGTGGGGCCTGCACCCTCACAGGAGAGCCCCCCAGGAGACAAGTCTGTGCTGTTTAGTGTCAGGCAGTACTTAGGCTTACGAGTAAAAGCAAGCCTAGCGCAGGGACAGGCTGCTGGAGGTTGGTGGAGTGGTCCGGGAGGCCTCTGAGGAGGTCCCTTCAGAGAGGAGACCTGAGTGAAGAGCCAGAATAAGTTGGTTGGTACTCGGGGAACTGCATGCTTGGTCAAGGGAACAGCATCTGCTAGGAAGAGGTGCATGCGTGCTGGGTGAGGAAGATCCCCAGACCAGCTTGGCTGAAGTGGAGCCAGGAGAGGAGTTTGGGAGAGGTGTGACAGGAGCCAGGCTGGTCTGGGGCCTCAGGAAAGGACGTCATGCAGTGAGGGGTGGGCCAGTTCCTGGTTAGACTGGCCCACCCCCAGGCACCCCCATCATGGCCGTGCAGCTCCAGTGTGACTCCATCTGCCCCTTCCCCATTCAATCCCAAGGCTTTCCTTCTCCATCCTGGCCTTTGTCCCCAGCACGATTGGACTCTCCCCTTTCCTCCCCACAGCCGCCTCTCGAATGATTGCCAACAGCCTGAACCGCGACTCCCCACCCGGCACTCCTCCCAGGCGGCCAGACACCAGCACCTCCAAGATCTCGGTCACTGTGTCCAACAAGATGGCAGCGAAGAGTGCCAAGGCTGCCGGTGAGGGGACTTGGGTGGATGGTGGGAGAGCTGGGGGTGAGGGTGGATCGGCAGACAGTATTCAGAGGTCATGTGCCCAATGCCACAAGGTGCTTTGAAGACCACAGGGTGTCCAAAGCGTTCGAACTTGGTCGAGCCCCTGCACCTCTGTGAGCCTTGCTTTCCCAGTCTGTAGAGTGGGGACAGTGGGAAGCACGTGAGGCAGTGCACCTACCCGTGCATGTGCACTGTGGTTCTCAGTGGTCAGTTCCGTCCTTTTCCATTTTTTATTGTGGAAAGAACACTTAACGTTGACATTACCCTCTTCATAAAGGCTTAAGTGTTCAGTACAGTGCTGCAGACTACAGGTGGCTCAGTTTCTTTTCATTAGATACCCACCAAGGCCCACACTAGTGCCAGGCCCTGTGCTTGATGTAGGGGTCAGAGGTCAAGAAGCTACTGTTTCCTCTCAGCAGCCAGAAGGATCCTTCCAGACCTTCGACCTGATCTCTCACCCTGGGCTAGAACTTTCCAGAGCTTCCCACTGTCCAGTAATAAAGTCATCTTCCCATGTGACCTCACAGGCTCTTGTATAATGTGACTCCATCTCCAGCATCTCCTCCCCTGGCTCCCTCCCTCGGGTCCCTTCTAGGCTCCTTCCCGTCATGGGCCTTTGTCCTGATGTTCCCTTCTCCCAGTATACTGTTCCTCCAAAGTCTTTTCTGTGCTTGGCCTCTGTTCCTCTTCCAGGTCTCAGCTTTAAAGCTGGGAGTAGGACTCTGGCCTTTGGACTTCGAAGCCCTCCCCTGTCTGCTCCACTGTCCTGCCTTTGTTGGACCCACCCCAACAGCAAAGATCTTAGCACAAGTGGAACCCGAGGCCCAGGGAGGGAGCTTGGTTATTCTGACACCCAGCCCCATCACGCTCTGTGTACCTATGCCTCCTCCTCACCCCCCGTGCTCCCTTTTCACCATGTGTGTTTAGAAGCACCTCCTCCCCATCTCTGGCCTTTTTGATTTGTGTGTCATGAGCAAGAAAGTTAAGATTCATTTCTGAAGTATTGGAAAGATGGTGAGCCTGGGAGTGACCAGTTCAAATGGGTTGAGGGGATTCTTTTTAATCAAAGTGAGGTATAATTTACTTAGGTATGATGCACAAATTATAAGTATATAGTTTGATTAATTAAAAAAATATATTATACCTGTGAAACCACTACCTAGATACCTGAGCTCTTGCATCATTCCATCAGCCAGCGGTTTCCCTCTTACCAGCTAGGCTGGGAGGTCAGCCTACTGGGGGCAGGGACAGAGCCACAGTGAGCCTTGGGAGGCCCTCCACCACGTGGGGATTCTGAGCACCATGGGCAACCCTTTTGTGCCTAGACCTCTGAATTTCTTGGTGGTTCAAAATCATCAGTGGTTGGGAAGATAAGGGATTGCAGTCATTTGAACACATGGAGATAAAGGGCACATTTGTGCCCTTCACAGGGCATCGGGCTCCTAACCCAGGAGAACATTCCATCCCAGAAGATGCTCACTATCCTCCTTTTCCCCATCAGCCCTGGCCCGCCGGGAGGAGGAGAGCCTGGCTGTTCCCACCAAGCGGCGCCGGGTCACTGCCGAGATGGAGGGGAAGTACATCATCAACATGCCCAAAGGCACCACCCCCCGGACCCGCAAAATCCTGGAGCAGCAGCAGGCGGTGAAAGGTATGGCCCGGCAGGGGCGCCCTTTCTCGTTGAGACTGCGTTTCCCTTTTGTTGCATGGTATAGGGTTGGTCACACCCCACAGGTGCTGGTGGAGAGGCAGGCTCTAACGAGATCCAGGGGGCCTTGGACCAAAGGGACAGCGATGGTGGCCATAGAGGACATCACCATCTCTGCCCTGTCATCCTGCAGTTAGTGTAGTAGTGTTCCCTAGCCTCTCGGCTGGCACCTCTTCCCCGAGGGGTTGGGGCCTGGACCCCATGATTGTCTGCCTGTGATGTGGGAACTGAGCCTGGCTGACGGCAGGTGCCCAAAGCGTGGGAACCATCATTATGAGCCAGAGGAGCCTGGTTGAGGTTCAGTTTGTAGCTGGGGTACAGAGAGGGTCTTCCCCACAGGGTTCCTTTTAGAATATTTATGTGTCTTCATGGAAGAACACTCACATGGTGCAGAAGAATGTTTCGGTGCTGCCAACTGACTGTGTCCCCTCTCTCCCGTATCCCATGCCATCGGTAACCTACCCAGACCAGTGTGAGCCTGCACATGTTTGTAGAGACCCATACAGGTGTTTTTTAAGATTTATTTTGTGAGGGGAAGAGACAGCATGAGTGGGGAGTGGGGGTGCAGAGAGAGGGAGAAGCAGACTCCCCACTGAGCTTAATCCATGACCTTGGGATCATGACCTGAGCCAAAGGCAGACACTTAACTGACTGAGCCACTCAGGTGTCCCATGCTTTCACTCTTTTCTTTTTTTTTAAAGATTTTATTTATTTGACAGAGAGAAACACAGCTAGAGAGGGAACACAAGCAGGGGGAGTGAGAGAGGGAGAAGCAGGCTTCCCGACGAGCAGGGAGCCCGATGTGGGGCTCGATCCCGGGTCTCCGGGATCATGTCCTGAGCCGAAAGCAGTCGCTTAACCAACTGAGCTACCCAGGCGCCCCTACTTTCACTCTTTTTAATCATCGTTTAATATTTGTATCGTAGTTATAGATCATGATTTAATAAACGTTCTTTCAATGGTTATTGGGGTTATTGGAGTTGGGATGTAGGGAGAGGGCTTATCAGCAGTCAGCAGGCTCTCAGAGGTCCATGACCCCAAGAAGAGTGGAAGGGAACAGTAGGGATTAAGAACCCTTCTCGCACACACGCATTTTTTCCAACTCGTACAGCTTTGAGGAGCCCAAGGGTCAATTTCAGTGGCTCCTCTCCACATTTGGCGCTAGCCAGAGCCATGAGGGTCAGTGTTAGCCAGGGTATAGAAACCAAGCCTGTGCCTGCCCGGACCAGAGCTGCCCAGCCTGGATGAGCTGCGTCTGCCCTCCCTTGTCCGCATGGAGCCTGGTGCTCGGTGGGGCCTGGGCTCCATGCGCTGCTCGGCAGGTGCTGGCTGAGGGCTCGCTTTCCTCCAGGTCTCCAGAGGACATCCGTGTTTGACCGCCTCGGCGCCGAGACCAAGGCAGACACGACGACAGGGAATAAAGTGAGTTGGGAATGCGGAAACCAGCTGAGGTTCTCTAATTTGTCTTCCTTGCTGTTGTCGATCCCAAGTCTAACCCCTCGTACTCCCTGCGCCGCCTCACCCACCTTAACAGCCTCAGTTCCCTTCTTTGCACCTCAACTTCTTTTTTCTTTTTCTTTTTTTAAAAAAATTTTTTTTAAAGATTTTATTTATTTGACAGAGAGAAACACAGCGAGAGAGGGAACACAAGCAGGGGGAGTGAGAGAGGGAGAAGCAGGCCTCCCGCGGAGCAGAGAGCCCGATGCGGGACTCGATCCCGGATCTCCGGGATCATGACCTGAGCCGAAGGCAGTCGCTTAACCAACTGAGCTACTCAGGCGCCCCTGCACCTCAACTTCTCTCCTCATTTCCTGCGCCTGGGCTCTGGCCAACTCCTGCCTGCCACCCTCGGGCCGCTCCCAACTCCTTGTCCCAGACTGACCTCAGGATCTTCCCCTAAAGGGACTCCTCTCCCAGGCCCTGTCTCAGGGATGCCCCGGTGCCCCCATTCCAGGCCGGCTCTGGTGACAGCTCTGTCTTCCCTGCTGTGCCACCTCGCCCCATCCCCTGCAGCAGTGTGTGCCCACCCCCAGGACAGGCCTCCTGCCCCCCCATCAGACACTTCTCTTCCAGGTCAGGATGAACACCGCCCTCCTTGCCTTGGCCTGCAGGCCCCAAGGACAGTGTGTGGTTAGGAGCACAAATCTTGAGCCCTGCCGGGTGTGAATCCAGCTCTGCCACTCCCTGGCTGCATGGCCTCGGCCGTGTCCCTTAAGCTCCTTGTACCTCAGTTTCCTTATCTGTCTATTGCCCTCCTCATTGTGAGGATTAAGTGAGCTACACCTGCACAGTGCTGGGGGCGTCCGGGGCGTGGTAGGCACACTGTAAACATTACCTTCAATGAACTGCGCAGGAGCTCCCCGGCTGTGTTTCCTGCCTCTCCATCCCTTGCTCAGCAGGGCTTACCTGACCTTTTTCTCACCTCCTAGAATCTTACCATGGGCATGATGACAACAGTTGGGCTCACGTGGCTAGAAGATGCAGCCTCTTGAAGAGCTTACTTAGCACAAATCAAGTGCTCCATACTTAGGATTCTTATTCCTCCCTTGGGGCTTGGCCCTTGCTCTTTTCTCCGTCCTTGAGGCCCCGGTTAACACCAGCACCCTGGAGAAGGCGTCCCTGAACTCCCGGAGGAGGCGAGGCTTCCCCGTCTCCTTGCCTGCACTCATTTTTTGCAGAGAAGGCATCACTATCGTAATTAGGGAGTTGTGTCATTTCCGCTACCAGGTCTGTTTCCCCCACTGGACTGTGAGCCCCCCTCGAGGGCAGGGTCAGGGATAGTCGGGACTCAGGAGATACCTATTGAGTGAATGACCAAATTTGTCTTTTTCGTGTTCCCCTGAAGACCTTGGCAGATGGTCTTCTCTCTGTGTGGCCCACTCTTTGTCTTCCCACCTTTATTAGAGCTGCGTGCCAGAACTTTCAGATCTCATCTCAGATGTCCCTTGTCCAGGGAGTCTCTCCTAACTTCAGCCAAGGTCAAGAGTCGCCTTTGGGCTCTGCCGGCTCCCTGGATGTCCTGTTATGACTTTCACCACTGGCTGGGGTGTCACCATGTCACTGATGGGTGTTTCTGCCAGCGAGGCCAGGCCCAGTGAGGCAGCTCTGCACACATGCATATTGAATGACTAAATGACTCACTTGTCCCGTCTCTGACCCCTGCAGCCCACAGGAGTCTTCAGCCGCCTCGGGGCCACCCCAGAGACGGACGAGGATCTGACTTGGGACAGCGACAATGACAGCAGCAGCTCTGTCCTGCAGTATGCTGGGGTCCTGAAGAAGCTGGGCCGGGGCCCAGCCAAGCCCAGTCCCCAGCCAGCTTTGACTGTCAAAGCCAAGGCCACAAGCTCAGCCACGACAGCTTCCACCCCAACACTGCGGCGCCTGGCCCTTTCCTCATGCCCTGAGAGGAAGCCGGAGTCCCTGTCCAAAGTCAGCATCATCCAGAGACTGGGCAAGGCTGCCCTTGTGCCCGAGGCCCAGGACAGCCAGGTCACAAGCACCAAGAGTAAGTCCTTGGCTGAGGTCAAGGTCACCATTAAGAGGACTCTGGTGGGGCCCCGGGGGAGCAGCTCCAGTGAGGGCCTGGGTGCCCAGATGGACCATGCGGGCACAGTGAGCGTGTTCAAAAGACTGGGCCGCAGGACCTTCTAGCCTCTGGGCGGGGCACAGGCCCCTCTTCAGGCTCCTGGCTCCCACGGAGGCTCCCATGAGGCTGTGCCCAGCCCTCTGCTGGCTCCCGGATGACACTGCTTGTCTCCCTCAGGCACTCGAGCTGGCCAGAGCTTTCTGGGGATTCACCCCAGTATTCTGAGTCCTTAGATGGTCGCTGTGGCCTGGCCTTGCTGCTCTGGGACTTTCCTTTCTCATGTCCTTTGTTCTCTCTTCTCTAACTGTGGCCTTTGGCAGGACCCACTTTTCTACCTCTCCCAGAGCCAAGCGCTCTTCTCCAGCCTCCGTTCCCCCTCCTGCCCGTCAGCAGCATCTGCTGCTTCCACCCCAGCTCCCCGGCCTCCCTGTCTCCCAGAGTCCCCCCACCTTGCTGATGTCCCAACTTGCCCTCGCCCCTCTGCCCCCTCCCCCCTCTGCCACCTCTGCCCGCTCCTTTAACTTCTCCCTCTCTCCCTCTCTTCAAACTGTTCATTTCTCTTCTGTTTTCTGTCCCCGTGGCAAGGCCCGACTGTGCGCTGCGTCCTGCCTGGTCCTCCTGTGCCTCCAGCCTCCCCGCGGCCCCCTCGTCGGCGGTGGCGTCAAGCCTGTAGAGACTGTTAGCTGCCCTCATGCCCAGGCTGGAGGGACCTCCCCTGACCCTGGCCTGCAGAGGGGCGCCTCTGTTTTCCTGCCCTGGGCATCTTTTTCTCTGACAGCCTGTGGTGGGTGCTGGGCAAGGGTCACCGGGAAGGAAGGCCAGTGCCAAGAGAAAGAGAAGAAAACGGCTGTTTTAATATATTTTTGTGACTTTCAGACTGCTTCTCTCCCCTCCTTCAGGGTGAGTCACAGGGTTGTTTTTACACAAAACACAGAGTAGGTGGGGGTGCCAACAAAGGGTTGGGCTCTGTCTCCGGAGGCCGAGCTCCCTGAAACTCAAGGCTCCACATGGGCCATGTCTCTGCTGCCAGGCCCCCAGCTGAGGGGTGTAATAGCCATGGTCATCTTTCAGTTGGACTTCCTCTTCCCTTCACTGTACTGTCACAGTTCCATCACTGTGTCCTCCTGCTCCATGTAGTTCACCTGTTTCTGCCACTCCACCTATTGGTGATTTTCCAAACTGCAGGCTCCCTTGTGAAGCAGTGGGTTCCTGTTAATTGGATCATATACCTGTTCATGGCTGCATAGCTCCTCCTCTATGTCAGGCCTGTTCTAGGTGCCGGGGATCCGTCGGGAGCAAGGCAGACAAGCCCCTGCCCGCGTGGCTCACCTCACCAGTCAGGAAGATGGTGGTAGAGGGGTCATGCTGTCGAGAGGATACGAGGAAGGAGCAGCAGTGGCCAGGAGGAGTTCTGACGATGGGGGTAAGAAGGTTTTAGAGGAGGCGAGGTGTAAGGGCTGATCTCAGAGCAGTCAGAAGCCACTGTGTGAGGTGCAGGAGGAGAGAGGGTTCAGGCAGGCGACACAACCAGGGCAAAGGCTCTGGGGTCGGAGGAGCAAGGATCCTACACGAAGGCCAGAGGGGCTGGCCACGGTGTGAGGGGGTGAGGGGTCTGCCGCAGAGTACCGGTTGGGGCAAGTGGGCAGGGACCAGATGACCTGGGGCTTCGTGACCCACGGTAAGGCATTCAGACATCTTCTGTAAGCTCTGAGAAGTTTGGGAGGGTTTAAAGCTAGCAAGTGATAGTCTGAGTGGCCTTTTAGGAAGATGGCTTTGGCCCATGAGGGGATAAATTGTGGGGAGGGCAGGGGTGGGAGCTGGGAGGTAGCCATGCAGGAGCTGGGGCAAGAAAGGAAGGTGGGATGAGGTGAAGCGTGGGGAGGAGGGAGATGAGTAAGCTTCAGAGGAGCCGTGGGCAGTGCAGATGGATGGGAAGTGGGGGACCTGGGGGGCAGGGAGCAGGGATCACCTAGGGGGCGGCCAGAGCATCTAGCTGGAGGTACTGTTTGTGGAAACTAAGAGGTTGGGGAGAGAGGAGCTGGCAGCCAGGAGGGCAACGGGCTGCTGGGACTCGGGGCAGGGGGCACCTGAGCTGGAGACCAACAGCGTTGGGGAGCACTCAGGGGACTCTGTGTTCAAAGCCAAGGGCCTAAAGATACAAGCGGAGAGGAGCATAGAGACAGGAGAGGGCCCAGAAGGGAACTGATGGCCCTTTTCTCATTTAGAGGACAGAACTGATGTCAGCAGGGAGTGGGCTGTGGCTTGGGAGACCTAAGAGCAGGTGATGATAAGATCAGATTTCACCCATTTTTGTTTTTTTAATTGTAAAATATACATAAGATTGACCATTATAAGGGTACATTACGGTTGCTGTATAACCATCACCACCATCTGCCCCCTGACCTGTGTCATTTTCCTGAGCCAGTTGTCTGTTTGTGGCTTTTGAGTCCTGTCACGTGGAGGGGGCTGCTGTGTGATGTGGGTGCCAAGCATGGGGTCCTGGGGCAAGAAGGGCTGGGCATCGGTGTGCCGGTAGGTGGTAGGAACCAAGCGAGGCCCACGGGGCGCTACTTGAGGTCGGTGGTGGGGAGGGCAGCAGACGGACAGTGGTGATTCTGGAGGCTGCCCCTTTGGGGTGGTGGGGCCACAAGCACGCCTCTGCACTGTGTTTGCCACTCTTCAACTCTGGTTTTGTTTCCCCAGTCATTTCTTCTCGTTCCACTTCATGGATTATTTTAGCAACTGCTGGGGTTAATAGGAAAACTTCTGGTTACTAAGTTTTAGCGTCCTGAGTAACTTCTTGATGTGTCGTGATGTAGAAACATGAAGAGCTCGCTTAACCATGAAAGGCTCACCTGCATGAGCGAAGTCCTATCACTCTTGCTCTTTCCTGGTGCCCAGAGGGGAGTGCCTTGCCCAAGGTGTCACTCCACTGGTCCGGAGCCTCACCACTTGGCCCCTCTCCTGTGCTATCTCGACTGTGGGTTTGAAACAAGGACCTTTCGGAAAGATGAGGGTGGGGTCCTAGGATAGTGGTTTTGGGTTTTCTAGAGTTACCTACATGCACATGTTCCCACCCCACTGCATCAGCTTGCTTTAGGAAGCATTTGCAGCTTTGGGATGCTGGGGCCCCGAGAGTCACGCCTCATCCTGCTGCCGCCTGCTGGACCAAACACCTCCCGTGCCTCCCAGCTGCTCCAGAGCCACAGAGTCCCTGCCATTTGATTCAGCGATGCCGCCACCACCAACCCCCACATCTGCGAGCCACAGCAGTGCATTACTTTTCTTAAAAAAAAAAAAAAAAAATTTGAGTATAGTACCCTCATGTGGTTCAAAATGCAAAAGATACAGAAGGCTTTATGGTGAAAAGTTCCTTCCCAAGTCTCCTAGACCCCCAGACCCCTCCTCAGAGGCCACCAATATCTCCAGTATCTTGAGGAATCCTTCCAGACATGTGTTTATGGTGTGTGCATGCACGCATTGCACACATAGGCAGAGGAAGAAACAGTAACACACATATATTTACTTAACCATCCCTTTCTGGAAGGGAATTCAGATTGCTTCCAGTCTCTTGCTGTTACAGCAGCATGGAAATGGATAGATAACCTTGTCACATGTGCGGTCCGTTCAGGGGTGAATATGAGGAATTCCAGTTGTATCACTTCAGTGCAAATACTGACACTAGGACGACAGCAGATCTGAACCAGGCTCTCCCCCGAAATTACTGGCATTCTTCAGATTGATTCATACATTTGTCCCCCCATTCCAAAAAGGACTTCAGAGCCATTGGACTCTGAAGACTCCGAAGAAGTTGGAGACCCCCCTCCCCCGGAGAAAGCAGGTGGGGGGAGTGCTGAGAGCTAACGCTGACCACACCTTTGTGTCAGGAAGTTCTAAATAAGTGCTCTGTGAAGTCGACAGACTCCCCGAGTCCTCAGGGAGAGGGCAGCAGCATGAAGGTCAGGGGCTTACTGTTCTCATCCCATGAACAGATGCGAACTGGAGGTACAGTGGGCCTAGGGCTCATGGTAAATCACAGAGCCAGATCTGAGGCAGCCTGGGGGGACAATTCTGTTTGGATGGTGGTTTGGGGATGAGGTAATCTCCGGTAGCTCACCCCAGGAGATTCAAAAGCAAGATGGGAACTTTGGATGACTGTGGCAGGCAGGCCCACTGCCCCTTCCTCCAGTGTCTCAGCCTGGCATTGGGCTGCAGCGACCTCGATCCCTCCTTTCCCTCCTTTGGGGATCTGAGCTGACTTAGTGTGGGGAGTATTGCTTCTACACACCTGCCTCTGAGGGCCCGATGTTCACCTACACTGAACTTTAAGAGGCCCTTTGCAAATTTCACCAAACAGGTAGAGCCTGACCCAGCTAGCAAGTGGCAGGACCGGGTTTGATGTCAGGGCCTGGAGCCTTGCCTTTTTACATTTGTGTTTTAAGACGGTTTTTTTTGGGAACACTTCCTTTTGCAGGACAGTTTTAGACCTACAGAAAAATCGAGAAGTACACTAAGGACAGAGCTCCCATACACCCCACATCCAGTTTTCCCTCTTATTAGCATCTTATGGTAGTGTGATTCACTCGTTAAAATGAATGAACCAATATTGATACCATAAATAGTAAAGCCCATAGTTATTTAGATTTCCTTAGCTTCTTCCTCAGTTCTAACATCTTTTTTCTGTTCTAGGAGCCCACGTTACATTTGTATCGCTCAACATTTGTGTAGGCCCATAGTGGAGTTGTCATGCCTCTTTAAGCCCCTCTTGGTTGTGGCAGTCTTTGATGACCTTGAGCGTTTTGAAGAATACTAGGCAGGTCTGTTAGAGATTTCCCCTCCATTGGGATTTGTCTTTCTCATTATTACACCAGGGTTATGTTTTTCAGAGGAAGAGCTCAGAGGTAAAGTGTCATTTTATCACATGGTATCTAGGGTCCATACCGTCCACGGGAAGGATCAGTGTTGATGCTAACCTTGGCCATCTGGCTTGATTACCTACTGTTTGCCGGATGTCTCCTCTGTCAAGTTCCTCTCCCTTTCCGTACTGAACTCTTTGAATGGAAGTCATTCACTACATGCAGCCCACACCTGAGGAGCCTGGGGCTTATGTTTCACCTCCTTGAGGGCAAAGTACTGACATAAATTAGAAATAAATTCTTCTACAAGGGAGATGTGTCTCTTTTTTCTATTAACTTATTTCGTCATTTTCTATTCATCAGTATGGACTCATGGGTATCTATTTTACATTTCAGATTTTATAATCCAATACTACTTGATTTATTTTGTTGTTCTTGTTACTCTAGCTTTGGCATTGGTGGGAGGGCGGTGCAGACTCTTGCAATTGGCTCCTGGGTCCTTTGACTAACTTCCATCATTGGTGGTGGGTGTTTGTGTTTGTGTTTTTATTTTTAGTATTCTGTGCTTTCTGGCACTCCAGATTCTCCAGACTCATTTTGTGTAATTCCTGCCCTGGTCCTAGAGTCCGCCATTTCTCCAGGGAGCCCTAGCTTCTTTTATTCAGAATGCTAACTGAGAATCGAGACCCAGATCTAGGCACAAGATGTGCTCTCTGCCACTGGGGCAATGCCTCTTTTTTTTTTTTTTTTTTTTTTTTTTTTTTAAGATTTTGACAGAAACACAGCCAGAGAGGGAACACAAGCAGGGGGAGTGAGAGGGAGAAACAGGCTTCCCGCCGAGCAGGGAGCCCGATGCGGGACTTGATCCCGGGTTTCCAGGATCATGACCTGAGCCGAAGGCAGTTGCCTAACCAACTGAGCCACCCAGGCACCCCATCCTTTTTTTTTTTTTTTTTTAATAAAATGCGATCTTACTACAGAACCCCAATATATAAAGCATGTTCAAAATAGGACAGCCAGAATATATTAGCACACATCTCCGTGTTTATTTGGGATCCATTCATGCAACCAGTAAAAAAATGCAAAGGTCCAAAAAGACATATACAACAAGACTGTTTTATGCCCAGGAGATGGGAAAAACATTTAAAGTTTCCTCCAGTGTTGGGGAAGATTTGGAGTGATGGGGATATGGTACCCTGCTTTGGGAGTGTCAGTTGGTTGATACCAACCATTTTGGAAAATAATTTGGCAGGTTGCAGTATAATTGAAGATGTGATGACCCCCAACCCGGCCATTACCGTTCTGGAGAAACTTAGGTATATATAGAGAGAGATGTATGTAAGAGTCTTCAGAGGGTCCCTGTTTGTAATAGCATTAACTTGGAAGCAACCCACATATCCCTTAACTAGAGAATGGATGCAATGGGGTCTAGTTGTTGCAATTATCTAATACACAGTGGGTCACCTAAAACGTATTGGCTTGAATCAATAATTATTACCTCTTACGGTTCTGGGGGTTGACTGGGCTCATTTAAACCGTGTCACTTGGGGTCTCTTGTGTGATTGCAGTAAGATATTGGCTGGGGCCATTGTTCTCTTGAAAGCTTCCTCAGTCGTTTGGTGGTTAACCAGTACGGGCACTTATCTCAGACCTCAGCTTGGGCTTTCAGCCAGAATGCCTGCATATGGCTTCTCCATGTGGCCTGGGCTTCCTTACCATACAGTGGCTGGATTCCAACAGCGTGCTGCTCAAGAGAGCCAGGGAAGACCGTATTGCCTGTTCTAGACTAGCATTGGAAGTCATGTTGCCTCACTTCTGCCCAGATTCAAGGTGAAGGGACCATAGACCTTGCCTCTCAATGACAGGGACGTATGTCAGTACCTCCTGGGAGGAAAGATGGTTTTGTGGCCATCTGGGTAAATTACCCATCAAGATTGGATGTACTGTACGCTGTACCATACTGTATGTTTGACGTCAATGAAAGTGAACTAGCACCGCATGTATCGATATGAATAAAGCAAAAATACTGAGCACAGAAAGCAAATTGCAGAAGAAATTGTGTAGTTTTAAAGTATGGAAACTATTCACCACTTAAATATTTACTAAGAATTTAATCGCTTTACTCTTTAAAATGTAGTGTATGTATGAAATACATTGGGATGGTACACTCCAAATGTGGGATAATGGTTCCCTCCGGGGAGGCGGGGGGAATGCAAGTGGAGAGGGCAGGAAGAGATTCCACAGTCTAGGAATGGTGGGACGCCCAACTGGCTCAGGCTGTGGGGCGCGTGACTCTTGATCGCGGGGTCATGAGTTTGAGCCCCAAGCTGGGTGTAGAGTGTACTTAAAAATAAAATCTTGGGGCGCCTGGGTGGCTCAGTTGGTTGGGCCTCTGCCTTCGGCTCAGGTCATGATCCCGGAGACCCGGGATCGAGTCCCACATCGGGCTCCCTGCTCGGCGGGAAGCCTCCTTCTCCCTCTCTCACTCCCCCTGCTTGTGTTCCCTCTCTGGCTGTGTTTCTCGCTGTCAAATAAATAAAATCTTAAAAAAAAATAAAATAAAATCTTAAAAAACAACAGTATAGGCATGGTTTTTAAAGCTGAGCTGTGGGCACACAGGTGTTTATTGTATTCTTTATGCTTTTTTTTTTTTTTTTTTTGGTATTTCTTAACAATTAAAAACAATTCTCTTTCCTACTCTGGGTCATCCAGTCCTTTCCAGTGGCAGTTGGTGTTACTGGGGTGTATGTGTCTTTCCAGAAATACTTCATTTACTACCTTATAACTATGTTTTCCCACTCAGATGGTAGCATATATGGCAGTTTTTGCTTTGTTTTTCTGGCTTAATATATCCTGGAGATCATTTCCTATCAGTACATAATGAACTTCTTTTAAAAAGAACAGACACATAGACACACAAACTTTATTGAGATATAATTCACATATCCATTCACTCATTTAAAGCGCACTCTTCAGTGGCTTTTAGTTATTCCCAGAGTTGTGTGTCTATCACTAGACTTTTAGGGTTTTTTCGTTACCCCAGAGAGAAACCCCCACCCCCTTAACCATCATTCCCCAAGTCCTCCCATCGTCTTCCTCCTCCTCCAAGCCCTGGGCAATCACAAACCTGTCTCTATAGATTTGCCTTTTCTAGACACTTCATATGACTGGAGTCATACAGTACGTGGCCTTCCATGTCTGATTTCTTTCACTTAGCAGTTTTTGAGTTTCATCTGTGTCATATCATAGATCTTCCATAGTACTTCATTTTTCCAAAATTGTTGAGTAATGTTACAATGTATGGATTTTTCACATTTTGTTTATCAGGATGACGGACATGTAGGTGGTTCCCATTTTTTGGCCATTATGAATTAATACTGCTTGGAACATTCATGTCACAAGTGTTTGTGTGGACATGTTTTCAGTTCTCTTGGGTCTATACCTAGGAGTTGAATTGTTGGACTGTATGTTGATTTTATTTTAACCCTTCAAGGAATTGCTGGACTGTTTTCCAAAGCAGCTTTGCCACTTTACATTTCCACCAGCAGTGTACAAGCGTTCTAATTTCTCCACATGCTCAACCCCTGCATTATCTTTTCGACTGTGGCCATCCTAGTGAGTGTGAAATGACATCATTTTCTTGTGGCTTGATTCGCATTTCCCCAGTGGCCAGTGATGTTAAATGCCTTTTAATGTGCTTATTGGGAAGAGTTTCCTTCTCAAGTAGCCACACAGTGTCAGCTTGTGTGAATGCACCTTGACGTACTGAACCAGTCTCGTACTGGGGAACCTAGTGGTTTCCATATCTTTCTATCGCAGACAGTACCTCTTGAGTCCACAACATTTTGTTTATGTGTGGAGGTATCCATAGGGTAGATACCTAGCAGTTAAATTGTAGGGGTCAACGGAATGTTTTATAAGTTTGAATTTATGTTACGAGTAAATATTGAGAATAATCAGATTTGTTTGAAGAATATTCTTATTTTTCCACCCAGGTTAACGGCTAGCAGGTTCAGTCACCTCAGAATCAGCAGCCACTTGATTTCCCCATTTTATTTTGGTTAAACCTTGCATAATTCAAGACTGGATTTGGCTCAGACTTGACTGTCGAGTTGAGGCAGGGCTTCAGAGCATATAAACCTACATTCATTGTTCCAAAGCTTTTCCCTAAAGCTGCCTTTTCTGCCCCCTCACATTTAGTGTGGTGCTTATTTCTAAAGGACCCGTACAGGGTATCGTGGCCATCGTCTGGCCTTCTTGATGGCCTTTGGTGGTTAAAATGCATGACTCTGTGGCTGTGGGATTTGGGCGGGTTACTCAGCTTCTCTGTGCTCATTTCTTCTACAATAAGATGAGTGTAATAGTAGCAGCTACCTCACAGGATGATTGGGAAGGGCTTCACAGTGCCTGGCACAATGTTATCATCTCATTTTATCTCTGAGATTGATGATTTGCAGGGAGGATTTTCAGCACCAACACTTAACCTCTTTCATGACGTTCTTTTCTTAGGAGCTACAAAAAGAGCTTTCTGGGTAACTATTTTAATATAACTGTAAACTTCAGGCACCTGGGTGGCTCAGTCGGTTAGGCTTCCTTCTCTTGGTTTTGGCTCAGGTTGTGATCTCAGGGTGGTGAGGTCCACCCTTGCATCAGGTTCTGCATGGGGGCTGGAGTGGGGGTGTGGGTGCGGCTAGGGGGGTTGGAGCCTGCTTGGGATTCTCTCTCTCCCTCTCCTCCTCCCCCACTCATGTGCCCTCTCTCTCTCAAAAACAATATAATTGTAAACTTTTAGAAAGTAGCAAGAATGGTACAAGGGGTTTCTCACATCTGAGATCATGACCTGAACCAAAACGAAGGTCTGATGCTCAGCTGACTGAGCCACCCAGGGGCCCGTGATTTCTTTATTTTATCCAGATTTGCTAATTATCTGCTCCATTTATCTTATCATTCCCCCTTCCCTGTCCCCCTCTCCATGAGCGTGTGTATACATACACACGCATGCACACATGTTGTGCTTTGAATCATTTGAAAGTTAAGTTGGAGCACATCATGCCCCTTAACCTCATAATACCTCAGTGTGTATTTCCTGAAAACAAGACTATTCTCTTCCATAAGCACAGTATAACTATCAAAACCTAGACATTTAACATACAATATTCCTCTAAACACCAGTTTGTACTTCAATTTCTTCAATTGTCCCAATGGTGTTCCTTATGGCCATTCTCCAACCCCCACCCCCCAACCCGCTCACAGTCCAATCCTGGATCATGCGTTGCCTTTATGTGTCACATCAGCTTGCTTATACATAGTGACCCTTAAAGTAACAGCACAAAGATTCCCCCCTACCCCTTGTCAGGGGAGGACTTGATGTCCCCAAGTCAGCCTGAGTACTTGCCGGGATGGCCAACTCATGTGGCGCCATCTTGTGGCAAGAGCAGGAAGAGTTTATAACCCTCCCTTGCCGGGCAGCTGTAAAAGGATTCATGAGGACATTAAAAAAAAATCAGGTGGTATTCATATTATCTCAATTTTTCTTTTTTTCTTTTTTTAAAAAAAGATATTTGTTTGCTTGTTTATTTATTTGACAGCGAGAGAGGGAATGCAAAAAAGGGGAGTGAGGGAGAAGCAGGTTTCCTGCTGAGCAAGGAGTCTAATGTGAGGCTCCATCCCAGCACCTTGGGATCATGACCTGAGCCAAAGGCAGATGCTTAACGACTGAACCACCCAGGCGCACCGCAATTTTTCTTAATAATATAGGAAACTCTGTTTTAAGTATTTCACTGTTTGAAATCCAAATGCTTAAGCATAAAATTATATTTCTGTTTCTCAAGTCTGGGCCCACACGTGTGAAGTCCAGTGCTTTGTATAAAACTGGGGGCTTGGCTTGAGACATGTGCGGGAACGGATCTGGCCACCACAACATTCTGGCAGTGTGGTATTTGGTGAAAAGCTTCTCTTCCTTGAGCCTATGTTGATTTCTGCTAAATAAGCCTTACAGAACCTTCTACCTGCAGGATCGTTTAAGGCCATGGATATAGTTCCTAGCAATGTGCCTGATATGTGGGAACTCGCTAATAAATGTTGAGATTATTTGTTCAACTTTTTGTGAGTGCACAAGTACAGACCTGAAGTGAAATTCACCCCAGTAGCTTAAAAAAAAAAAATTTTTTTTTTATTTGAGAGAGGGTGAGCGAGAACATGAGCAGTGAGGGGAGGGGCAGAGGGAGAGGGAGAAGCAGACTCCCTGCTGAGCAGGGAGCCCAATGCGAGGCTCCATACTGAGACCCCAGAGGTGGTGACCTGAGCCAAAGGTATACACTTAACCGACTGAGGCACCCAGGTACCCCTGAATGTGCTTTTGACTAAGAAGGTTAAGACTACTAGGGTGAGGGGCATCTGGGTGGCTCAGTTGGTTAAGCACTTGCCTTTGGCTCAGGTCATGATCTCTGGGTCCTGGAGTTGAGCCCCATGTTAGGCTCTCTGCTCAGCGAGGAGTCTGCATCTCCCTCTGCCTCTCCCCACCGCTGTGCTATCTCTCTCTCAAATAAATAAATTAAATCTTGGGGCGCCTGGATGACTCAGTAGTTAAGCGTCAGCCTTCAGCTTGGGTCATGATCCTGTAGTCCTGGGATCGAGCCCTGTATCAGACTCTCTGCTCGGCCAGAAGCCTGCTTCTCCCTCTCTTACTCCCCCTGCTTGTGTTCTCTACCTAGCTGTGTTTCTGCCAAATAAATAAATAAAATCTTTTTAAAAAATCTTAAAAAAACCTAAACAAACAAAACCACATCCAGTCAACAACTATTCATTGACCCCCAAGTCCTAACTATGTGCCAGGCATTGTTCTAGGGAGTGGGAATACAGTGGCACCCCACTCAAGACAAGTTTCTCACCCTGATGGGCAGATTTATATTCTGATTTGGGGGAAGACAGCTATAAAATCAACAACAAGGATATTGTTTAGTGTTAAGTGCTAGGTAGGGAATTCAAATGTGCTCAGAAATAGTAACAGTGTGGCTCCTTTGGATTTGAGGTGGCCAGGGAAAGGCTCTCTCATAGGTGAGTTTGTTTTTTTTTTAAGATTTCGTTTATTTATTTCACACAGAGAGAGATAGTGAGAGAGGGAACACAAGCAGGGGCAACGGGAGAGGGAGAAACAGGCTTTCTGCTGAGCAGGGAACCTGATGGGGAATTCAATCCCAGGACTCTGGGATCATGACTTCAGCCAAAGGCAGAAGTTAATGACTAAGCCACCCAGGCGCTCCTAATGAGGTGAGATTTGAACTCAATTCTGAAAGACAAGAAAGCCAGTCATGCAAAGATCAGGATCAGGAAGTTAAATAGGCAAAATGAACAGCAAGTTAAAAGGCCCCAAGATGGGAACAAGCTAGTATTTTGGGGAGGGGCAGAGGTTAGTGTGTCCAGCCAGAACATGAAGATCAAGGGCAAGAGGAGCTTGAGATGAAGTTAGAAAGATAAGCAGGGGCACTCCCATGGGGCCCTAAAGGCTATGATGAGGCTTTTATTCTATTTTATTTTTTTTTTTATGATGAGGCCTTTAGCTTTTATTCCACACACACTGGGAAGGCATCTATGTATTCAGAGCAGATGGAAAAAGTGTTTGAGCTTATCAAGAATAGAAAAAGCTTCATCCCAAGGTCTGCCTACAAGTGCATTAGCCTCATGTGACCACTTACACATTTTGGGAATCTCTGATGTGTTAAAAAAGTTGAATGTGCATGACACATGGTGTCTTCCATTTACAATTTTTGAAAGAGAAACATACTATATAAAAAGGAAACTGGAAACAACATTTACAGAATCCCTGAGGCTTATCTGTACTTCTTCCAAACATTTAAAATGATTCTCAAAGGATCTTCCCAAACAGTAGCATCGAGGGTGGGACTTGGTAACGTCTGGCTGGGGAGTCAAAGATATTTCAACATTTCTGTAGAACATAGGAAACTCTCTTAAATAAAAGCTTATTATTATTTTTAAGTTCCAGACTTCTTTGAGAATTTGATTAATGCTATGGACTTTCTCCCCTGGAAAATGCTCTGCTTAGGACGAACAAGGGGGTATATGGGGGCTCTGCTTGTATCTCCTGACTGTGTCTGTGTGGGAGAGAGGGTTCCTTCCCACAGCCAGCGCCATCACTGCTGTAGACCACCCACCGCCCCAAACTTTGTGGGTTTGGAGTGGAAGCTCCCCTTTTGCAGCTACAAGAGGTTCTTTTTTTTTTTCTTTTAAGATTTTATTCATTCATTGGACAAAGAGAGCACAAGGCTGGGAGTGGCAGAGGGAGAGGTAGGCTCCCTGCTGAGCAGGGAGCTGGATGGATGTGGGGCTTGGTCCCATGACCCGAGCAGAAGGCAGCTGACCGACTGAGCCATCTAGGCTCCCCTAAGCGGTTCTTTATAGTTGGTTCGTGCAACTTGTCCAATCACCACCGGGAGCCCAATCTCTGAAAACGGTTGAAATATACTCTAGGGCCCGATTTCTGCTCTGTGGTGACAGAAGGGGATTTTGAGGAGATGCCCTCTTTGCTTATCAGGGAAGGATTCTTAATCATTCTTTCTGAATCAAGAAGCCTTTGGGCAAACTTCCGTGAGAAGCTATTGGCCGATCTCTGCGGAAGTGCACGTGCAGCCCATCTTTGCAGTTATAGGGCAGGACATTCACAGAACAGATTAGAGGGTTTAGAACAATTTGTGGTTTTAGGGACTTTTCTCCTCAATTACCTTTATTTTGGAAATTGAGAGACTGAGGCCCCCAAATGATATTTAAGTGGTCTGCTGAGGCTGAAACAGGGCTATGACTTCCCATTTCCCAGCATGATATGAATTTAAAGCACAGACTCTTATATCAGATGGCTTGGGTTCAAACCCTGCCTTACCCCTAATGTGTCCTGCGACCTCGAGCATCTGACCTCCAAAATGGTGTTTATGGCAACAGGATAGCCTTGGTGGGACTGTGTCAAGAACAGAATTTGGCCTGTAACAATTGCTATGTCAATGCTGTTGATACTGTTTTGTTGTTGTTGTTTTAAGATGTTATTTATTTGACAGAGAGAAACACAGCTAGAGAGGGAACACAAACGGGGAATGCGAGAGGGAGAAACAGGCTTCCCACCGAGCAGGGAGCCCGATACGGGCCTTGATCCCAAGACTCTGGGATCATGACCTGAGCGGAAGGCAGCCACTCCACCAACAAGCTACCCAGGTGCCGCAAAAGGACTAATTCTTGAAACAAATATTCCCTAAGAGCACACTCTGTGCCAAGACTTTTGCTGGTCAGTGTTAGCTACACAGTGACAACTGAGGCAGTCCTGGTCTTTTCTCTCCCGGGGCTCTCTGCCGAGGAGACAGAACTATCACCAGACAGTAAGAGACTAAAATTTTCAGGGCTGTGGTGGGGAAGGCAGGTATTAGTCGGTTATCGACACTGTTGGCAGAAGCCATGAGTAAGGAATACAGAGCAGCAAGTTCCAAGCAGGAAACCCAGTAGTTAAGATCTTGTTCCAGGATTAGGTTTACCTCCAGAGACGCTAAGGCCCACCTCTGAGCCGATTGCCTGTGTCACTCTCACAGACTTAGGTGGACCTAGGATTCTTCAACTCTCAGCTAGGGCTTCTAGAAGTGCACACTAACAAGCTCTGTGGCACACTGGAACCCAAATTTAGAAGGTAGCAAGCCCTACCCAACCTCTGAGAGAGAAGGGGCTGGGAGACACATGTCTCACACTGCCTAGGACACTAGCTGACAAGTGGACCAGGATCTCCGCAAATCTTTTCTTACAAGGCGATCTTAAGGCCTTTTCAAGACCAAGTTACCCCATAAAGAAAGTTACATCCCTATTTAATTGCACATATATGATGAGGAGGTAGGATTAATATTTTGGAGTCACAGAGTGTCTAATTGATATAAACTTTACATAAAAAAGTCCAAAGCTCAGTGACGCAGCTCGTTTCCATTTTGCAGATCTGGATACACAGGCACCGAAAACGGTCAAGTCTCCTGTCTACTATCACCAGTGAGGAAATGCAAAGCTGGGTTTGTGAGGCTTCAGAGCCTGTGCTCACCATGACGGGACACAGTGAAAACGCAACTCGCCTAAACCCCGCTCCAGGGCTCTTTAAGAGCCTTGGAACCGAGAGGAAAGCCGAGATCACAGTAAAGCGAGATCAAAGCGTATGTAAATAAGGACCAGGGGCTGCCGGGAAGTATCACTGTGGCAAGCCTTTAGGGAAAGCGGGTGTCAGAGACCTGCTACGCCTGCGCAATCCTATCTCTTCTTTTTTGTCCGGCGCCTGCGCGTGGCACCTCACTGGCCCTCCTCAACCCAAACTTGCCTGAAGTACGCAGGCGTCCCGCTCTGACTTAGTCTCTCGCCCAGCCTTGCGCTTGTGCTCTAGCGCTCTCCGAGCTCATCTCTCGTTCTTTTACGTCAGTTCCTGTTTGTGGCGGGAGAAGGCGGTATTTCCGGCCAGAGGGTGGGAGGGGGCGGTAAGCGGGGGCTGGGGGAGGGGGCGGGGGGGCCGCGCCGCGCGAGCCGTTGGGCCTGGCTCCGAGAAGGCGTTGCCGCTGCCGCTGCCGCTGCCGCTGCAGTTGCCGCCGCCAGGAAACATAAGGCGTGGGACCAAGCGCAGCGTGGCGATGGGCGGGAGTAGGGCCCCGCCGGAGAGGCTGGGCGGCCGCCGGTGACAGGTGAGTGCGCCAGCGCGTGTCCCCGAGCGCCTCCCCCGCGATGGTCGCGTCGGACCCCCTGCCGTGCGGCGCTGGGCCGTACCACCAGTGCCCGCCGGGCGGGGATCGCCGGCCTCGAACCCCTCCTTCCGGGACTGAGTGGGGGCGGCTGCGCGGGGGCGGGCGGACTACCTCTGAGGGGCTGGGGGCGGGGGCGCCTGTTGGTACCACTGAGGCGGCGCGCGGGGGGGGGCGGCCACACCGAAGTGCGGGGACCGAACCACTGAGGAGCTGGGGGCTGAACCAGTGGGATGGGAAGGGTGCGCCCGCCTGGTGTGCGAGACCTAAGCCGTTGGGGGCTGGGGGGACGCCCCTTACCAAGTGTGGGCGGCTGTACCTATTCGGGGCTGTGGGAGCTGTACCTCTACAGTGTTTGGGGAGGTGGGGGACTGCTGGGGAGGGAGATGTACCAAGTGCGGCCCGGGTAGCGCCGTGTGGGTTATACCACTGAGGTGCTGGGGGGGGTATCCTGAGAGCGTGGAGGAGCGCGGTATCGAAGGGGGATTGTGGTGTTTATAATCTTGGAGGGACGCGAGAGGGTGAGGGGGGCAGGCCCTAGGGGGTGTTCGGGGGAGTATTTTGGGAGGGCTGTAATGCAGAGTGTTGAGGAAGGGCTTTGCCTCCCGAATTTGGTGCGTGGGGCTTGGGGGTTTACTCGGAGCCCGAGCCGGAGGAGGGAGGGTCACTATGGAACTTCTTAATGACTTTGAGGGGAGCTGGATGGTCGCTGGGATTGCTGTCTGTCCTACACACCCTTTTCATATTATTAAACCTTTTTTTTTAAGGTGTGTGAGATACTTCTGCGGCAAATTCTTTGTTTCTGTGGGCAGGAGACGTCTTAGAAGCCTCTGTCTGAAGTTTTCTGAGCTTTCAGCTCCATATTAGGGAGGGGAGGAGGTATTGAGCTCAGATTTGAGGAGCCGTGCCCCCGGATCTGCTTGTTAAGACTTAGGAGGAAGGAGTGTTTAGAGGAACATCTCTCTTTCAAGGCAGGGTGGCTGGGGACCTCTTGATCCTTGGGATTCTGAAGACTCCCTCTCATTTGGGGGCTGTCTGAGCTTAAGGAGAAGCCTGGGGTAGAGTAATCAAGGTTGGTCCTCCTGCTTTTCAACCTTGTCCTCTCTTCGCCTTCAGAGAAGCATTGGGGAGTTCAGCCATGGCCAGACCTTGCTTGGCATGGATGCAGAGGAACCAGGCACCAATACGGATCATCGCTGTCTCCTTTCTGGTCGTGAGGCTGTTTATGTCTCCTTGGTTAGTTGTCCAGCTTCCTATCATGTTTACCTCCCCACCAGGCCATAACAGTTGGTCTCACCATTAGGCGACAGTGAGGCTGAGTGCTGTTTTCCCAGCTGTCCTCTCTTCGGAGGCCTCTCTTTAGGTGGGGGTGTCTTAGCCCAGCCTGAACCAGGGAGGAAGGTTTCTTTGCAAGACTTAGGGTAGCCAGATCCCCCACAGATCTAGTTTCTGTGGTCACTGGGTGGGTTCTTGGAGCCACTGCCCTTGTTCCCTAGGCCAGCTTGTGACCTTGGCTTGCCCGGTAGCCTTTGCCCTGGGTCTGGAGTTCCTGGAGGGCTGGCTGCAGTCCCTGATTGACCCAGCTAATGTGGGCTGGTGATGTGGTCAAAGGCTGGTCCACATCCTTGGCTTCCAAGCTGATGGGCTTCTGAGGTTGTGGTTCCTAGAGATCGGTCCTTGAAGCCCTTGAGTCTCTTTGAGATCGGGGGGCCTTTAGAATTTTTTTCCACTAGGTGTTTGTTTCTCTGGTCTCCTTCTGCCAGCTTTTTTTTTTTTTTTTAAGATTTTTATTTATTTGAGAGAGAGAGAGTGAGAGAGAGCATGAGAGGGGAGAAGGTCAGAGGGAGAAGCAGACTCCCCGCGGAGCTGGGAGCCTGATGTGGGATTCCAGGATCATAATCTGAGCTGAAGGCAGTGGTTTAACCAACTGAGTCACTCAGGCTCCCCTTTCTGCCAGGTTTTAGAGGGTTTGCCTGATGGGGTTAACAGCAGCAATAAAAACGATAATCATGAGATGATGGCTGACATTTATTGAGTGCTTTCTGTGTACCAGCATACTATTCAGAGTGGATTAACTTGCTGAATACATCCTAGAATCGTAGGTACTGTTGCACGATCTCCGTGGTAGAAGGGGGAAACTGAAGCACAGAGAGGCAAGTCATTTCTATAGCTAGTGAACAGCTGGCGTTTATTGGCCATCTACAGTATGTCAGACGTGTGGCAACCTTTTACACACGTGAGCTCTTTTAAATCTCAAAACGTACCTACAGGATAGGTATGGTTATGCCTGTTTATAGACTTCTGTGAGCTAGGTAGGAATGTGGTGCCCATTTTACAGAAGAGGAGACTGTGACACCTGCTGTGAAGTGAAGGGATTGGCTAGATAGGTCACAGCCCCAGGTAATAGAACCAAGATATTAATCCCCGCCTGGCCCTGTTTGGCCTCAGTGAACCTCGTGTCAACAACTACAACTGTGCCTTAGTCACCCCCAGCAGTGGATATGGTATTTCTCTCTTGTTTGCAGCATGAGACATTGGGGCTCAAGGGAAGAATTGCTTTGCCGTAGGTCCCTCAAACCATCGGGGCAGGCTGGGCTTTGCACCCAGGTCGGCTTGCCTCTAGTGTTGTGCGCTTTGTTCGCCACCCAGCTAGAGTGGGTCTCTGACACCTCAAAAGGCCCTGCCCTGGACCCTGCTGGCTGCCTCCTTGGGCATTTCCTTCCCAAGACCCTCCGATCCCAGCGCTGTGGTGAGCACCTCCTCCGGCAGCCACTCTAGTGCTGGGCTTGCTGGTGAAACTTGGTTCCTCCTCAGAGTTGAGCCGAGGAAAGTCCTTTAACCCAGTGCAGAGTGTGTGCTGGGAGCCAAGAGAAAACAGCAGAGGGGCCGTGCAGGGGCGTGTGTGTGTGTGTGTGTGTGTGTGTGTGTGTGTGTCACATATTTAGGAGAGCCGTGCTAGAGGTCCCTGCCCAAGCATGGTATGGTGGGCCTGTGCAGTGTCTGGGGCTTTCGTGTTCTGGCTGTGTGATCTTGGACTTCAGTGTCCTCCCCCCCTT
Source organism: Spilogale gracilis (assembly GCA_004023965.1). NCBI lineage: Eukaryota > Metazoa > Chordata > Mammalia > Carnivora > Mephitidae > Spilogale > Spilogale gracilis. The sequence continues at coordinate 81,114 of PITA01005141.1, read as the reverse complement.
TTTTTTTAATTTTTAAATTTTTAAATTTTTAAATTTTTTTTTGTTTTTCCTCAGTGTTCCCCTCTTACGCAGTGGGCTCTGAATGGCACCCACCTCAGACTTATGAAGATGAAACGAGTTCATCTACCAGAAGTTCCTGGGATGGTGCCATGCAGATGCCCAGTCAGCAGTCCTGAGTGTGTCCTTCCCTACGCCCTCTCCCCTCGGTCCTCTTCCCTCCGTCCTCTTAGGTGTCTTGGTGTCCAGCTCCCCAGCTGGCCCAGCCAGAATCCAGGAATCCTGGGTCCTGGTTTCTGACCTCTGTAAAGAGCTGCACCAAAGTGATTCAGAGCAGCGGGTTCAAATCCAGCCAAAGCACTCCCTGGTTGTGTGCCCCTGAGCGGGTTCCTCAACCTTTCTGAGCTTCCATTGTGTGTGTTGAGGGGTGGTCATTCTCTGATACATTGTTGTGAAGGTGAGATGGGTTAATTTCTGGAAAGCGTTTATAGCCTTACTGGCATAACAGCTCCAGTAAACGTTTCCTGTTCTCACCCTTTCAGAGGAGTGCCTGACACACGGTGAGCCCTCAGGAGAGCTTAGCAATTGTAATTCTTATGATTTTGGAGGCCCTTCCCAGGCTGCAGAGACTTGGCAGCTACCACAGGAGGAGGGCTTTGTTGAAATCAGCATTTCCTTTTCCAGATGAGGAAACTGAAGTTTTGGAGGTTTGGAGACATATAATCGAATAAAGGGTAGCAAGTGCAGCAGCCAGGCCTCCTTATCCTCCCACACAGTTGCTGCCCAGAGCTCCTCTGAGGTCAGAGTTCTAGCTCTTTTTCAGATGTCAGGCTCTGCTAACCACCACTACACCCCCCCACCCCCCCACCCCCCGCTATATGTGCTTTTACTGAATCTCCACCACAGCCCCCAGGAGGGGCAGGAAGGGCCTTGACCCAGGTGAGAACAGCCCTTATGAAGGCTGCGAGGCAGAAGGGTGGTCGCAAGCTGTGTCAGGAGTAAAAGTGCTTGTGGGAGTCTGGGGCCCAGCTGTGCAGAGCCACCTGGGCCCGGCTGGGTTGGTGGGGGGGAGTGGGGGGGTGGTGGAGAGGAGAAGTGTGCTTTGGATCCTGAAGGCATTGCAGAGCCAGAGGGTTTCCCTGATCCACCAGCCTTTCCTGAGCATCTGCTGCGTGCCTCACATCACTTTGGGTGTTGTGGATGCAGCAGTGCCCTCGACAGAGGTGCTCAGAGGTGCTCCTTCCATGGTGGCACTGAGGGAGCCAAACCATCAACCTGGCGAATAAATGGGGGACAGGTTCAAGGGAGTGCTAGGCAGTCAGTTAAAATCAGGTGTGACTGGGAGTCATTGAGCTGTCAGGAAGGTCTCTCTGCTGATCCCTGATCGGATGGACCAGGTGAGTGAGGAGAAGGACCAGCCTTGGGGAGATGTGGTGGGGGAGCCACAGGGCCACAGTTGAAAGCTTGGTGAGGTGCAGGGACCTGCAGCACGGAGGAGAGCTGTGTGGCCAGGCAGGGTGGGTGAGAGGAGGCCGGGGCGGAAGGCGGATAGGGGTCAGAGCCTTGCAGACTGCTCTGAGGAATAGCTTGGTCAGATTTCAAGCTTCAGAAGGTGCCTTTTGCCAGAAGAGGTTCTCAGGCTCTTGCCTGTTACAGGGGGTAGATTTTCGAGCCGGGCAGGGAGTTTCACATGCCTCCCACTTCCCTCTTGAGTCGAATCACTGCCTTAGAAATGGTAGCGAAGGCGTGATGGTTGCCTCCCTCCTCTGTGGTTTTCACACCGCATTCCCCAGGGCCCAGGGCTTTTCCGTTTAAGGACAGATTGGGGGAGGCTCAGTGAGGTGATTTGTGCCCACCCCTCCCCAACCCAGACAGCTGGGCTAGTATCAAATAACAGTGCAGAAGAACAGTAATACCTGATAAAAGCTATACTTGGCTGACTTGGCCTTCCACACAGCTTGTGTGCCTGCCGACCTGCCACATTCCTGGTTGCTGTTCTAGAACTTGGAAGACAGGCCTTATGGGTCTACTATCTAGTAGAGACAGGTGCCCAACAAACAAACCTAGGAGAGGATATCAGTTTGTGATCAATGTTAGAAAGACAAAAGAGGAACGCGTGTCAGGATGTTACTGTGGGGTGGTCAGGGAGGGCCTCCTGGATGAGGTGACATGTAAATAGGGATTGGAGTACTGTGAAGGAGCCATGGGAGGACTTGAGTGAAGATAGATTGAGGTGGACTTGACTCTGCTTCCCAGCTCACAGAGACCACGAGAGCCTCAGTAACCAGTGCGGGGTCCCCAACCCCACAGTGGTGGGGATGGGCTCTGAATTTGGGCAGCATGGCTCCAGAGTCTTCCAAGACCAGGTCATTGTGGGTGAGGGAGCCTCATATTGAAGGCTTACTGTAGTAAGCAGAGGCCGGGCTATTGATTTTCTCAGACTTGCTCTGGGCTGTCTTCCTGGAAGGAGTCGAGAGACCCTCAGAGCAAACTTCCTGGGGTCTCTGGAAATCGTTTGGGATGGAGGGGATATAAAGGAGTGTCTTTTGAAGTTGCTCTTAGGTCCTCTGGAGGACACAGGGACACCCCTCCGTGGGCCTCTCTTTAGCTGCCCAAGAGCTCTCAGTGAAAGGCTCTCAAGTACCAGGCCTCCGGGCTGCACGGTGGGGTGTTTCCGTGGCAGGCTCTTCTGGACAACCAGCCAAGCAGCAAGAGGCCCAGCTAGGGGAGACAGCCCTGGGAGCAGGACCAGGAAGGAGGGAACGAGGGAGCAGGGGTGGGAGGGACCGGGGTGGGGGGTGGGAGTTTGGGCCTGGCCCCCTTGGGGGCAGGACCCAGCGCCAACTCAGCACCCGCAGCGGGGCCTGGCTGTACCGGGTGCGTGAAGCGGGGGATGGTAAGCAGGGGTTGGCTAAGGGGAGACTACATGTGGAGGCTCGGGCAGGAAGTTCCTTGAGCCCTGCCGTTCCGCCCAGGAAGCTTGTCCACAGATGTTGTTTCTAAGGGAGAGGCTAGAAATCCAAGCCTGCTTTGGTTTGCCACCTTGTGAGCCCTGTGTGAATGGAATGGGTGGGGGGTGCAGATGCCACTCCCTTGGCTCTGCCCCCCCCTCCCCCCCAGGGCCTGATTTCAATACCTTCACCATTGGGTGGGTCATTGCATAGGGGACAGGGCTGACTTGGGTGTGCTCCCTGCTCCTGGCTTCTTTGGTTGCTGTGGAACGCCGGGGGCTTCATTTCATGTCTTTGAGGTACATTTTGCTCTGCTGAAATGGAAACAACGCTGCCAAGTGGGGATGTTGGGAATATTCAGGCACCGCATGTGTTAGAAAGTGCCTGACATGGGGCCTCCTGGGAAGGTGCTCCGCTGCTCCTGCTGGAGGTGGTGAGCCTGGGTCAGGTTGGGCGTCTGAGAGCAGACAAGGGGCTCTGGATGCAGCCAGCCTGGGTTTGTTGGTTGGTGGAGCTGCTGTGTGTTTGGAGCCTTGGGGAGGAGGTGGCAGGCCGGTCAGCTGAGGTTCCCACTGGGGAGGGCTCCCGACAGGAATATTAATCATACCCATCAACGAACCTCCACTCAGCCAGACATGGCTCTGAGCAGCCTGTGAAGTGGGTAACAAGCACCGCCATTGGTGGTTAGGAAACTGAGGCACAGAAAGCTATGTAGAATGCTCTGTCATTATTGAGAGCCAGCAGGATGGCCTTTCCATGCCGGGCCTGCCAGGAGGCCTGATGTTCCTGCTTTCACCAGTCCTCACCATGACATGGTAGCTCAGCGCAACTCTTCCTCCCATTTCATAGGTGAGTGAGCAAAGGCCCAGGCAGGTTACTGGATTTGCCCAAAGTCACAGTGTTGGTGACAGACAGGAAATTTGAAGCCAGCTCTGTCTGGGGTTCAGTCTGCCCTTTTGAGACTGGTTCTTCTGCCTCTGGTCAAAGCCACCGCCACTGTTTCTGAGGTAATTGCTATTGTTGCTATTTAAAACAATTGTAATTGTTTTAAAGATTTTATTTTATTTTATTTTATTTATTTTTAAAAAGATTTTATTTGACAGAGAGAAACACAGCCAGAGAGGGAACACAAGCAGGGGGAGTGAGAGAGGGAGAAGCAGGCTTCCTGCTGAGCAGAGAGCCCGATGTGGGACTCGATCCTGGGTCTCCGGGATCATGACCTGAGCTGAAGGCAGTCGCCTAACCAACTGAGCCACCAAGGCACCCCAAGATTTTATTTTTTTTTATTTTTTATTTTTTTTTTTTTAAAGATTTTATTTATTTATTTGACAGAGAGAAACACAGCCAGAGAGGGAACACAAGCAGAGGGACTGAGAGAAGGAGAAGCAGGCTTCCAGCCTAGCAGGAAGCCCGATGTGAGGCTCGATCCTGGGTCTCCAGGATCATGACCTGAGCCGAAGGCAGTTGCCCAACCAACTGAGCCACCCAGGCGCCCAAGATTTTATTTTTTAAAGATTTTATTTATTTATCTGATAGAGATACAGTGAGAGAAGGAGCACAAGCAGGGGGAGTGGGAGAGGGAGAAGCAGGCTTCCCGCCGAGCATGGAGCCTGATGTAGGGCTCAATCCCAGAACCCTAGGCTCATGACCTGAGTCAAAGGCAGATGCTTAATGACTGAGCCACCCAGGAACCCCTTAAAGATTTTGTTTTAAGTAATCTCTACACAATATGGGGCATGAACCCACAACCCTGAGTTCAAGAGTCACACAGTCCACCTACTGAGCAGGCCAGGTGCCCTTCACTGCTGTTGTCCTAATGACCTTTTTTGCTTTCTCTTCTTCTAGGCAGAGCTGGCACGAAGTAGGCCTCAGTTCTGGAAATGACTGGATTAGCTCCATTTGATCCTTGCTTGGGAGATGGGGTACAGTGACCCTTCTCCTCCCCCCACCCAATGCCTATGGGGCCCTGGCCTTGGCCAGCCCCTTTCTTCCTTACAGGCCAGGGGGCAGGGGTGAGGATTGGGAGGTACTCCCCTATCCTTTGCCTTGGGGTCTGATTCCTGAATGGGCTCTGAAGCCAGCCCTTGGCTGCTTTGGGCCATTTGTGTATTCCATTCTTTCAGCAGGTAGTTTGTTGAGAACCTTCTGTGTGCTGTGTATAGTTGTGGCTGTCAGGGAGCAACATTTAGTTTACTGGAGGAGGCAGAGAGAAGTAGCGTTTGTCCAAGAGTGCTTGGTGCCACAGAGGAAGGGAATGGAGATCTGGCTGGCCTTGGCAGGAGGGGAGCTTGGGGAAGGCTCCTGAGGTGAGGCATGGAAGCCCAAAGGAACAGACCAGGCAGGGGCGCAGCATAGGTGAAGGCCCTAAAGTGGGGTACATGTCAGTGTGGTGACCCTGAGTACATGCCACTGCAGCTGGGGGACTGGGGTCAGTGCACAGGAGGGTGGCAGGGCCCAGGTCTGGCCGGCAAGTCTGTGCTTCTCAAACTGGTGTCCCGAGACCTGGAGCGGGGTACGGGAGTGGGCAGTGTTGAGCATGTGTTTTGGGGTAGTGTCTGTGACTCGTCTACTTTTTTTAGCTGTGTGTTTTCATTTGGATGATATTTTCAACAAGTTAATATGGGCATGTCATGAATCATCTGGATGATTCCTTTTAACCAGCTAGTGACAAGATTAACATAGCTGCTACTTCCATAGCTCTGAGTAACTTGGGCCCAGGCTGACCCTTGACTTTGGAGTTTGCCTTTGGGTAATTGCTGCCTGTTTTCCCAAGTTCTGGCTTCATCCCCAGCTGTGCTTGAAGCATGTCTCCCTGGGTCCCCGTGATGACCCTGGATTGCCGAAAAGAAAAAACAAAAACCCAACCCCCACCCCCAAAACAAAACATCTTTTGAAATAATATGAACACAAGCTCAGGTTGGCATTAAGATCGTGTTTTATAGATGAGGACACTGAGGGAAACGACCCATGTATCCCATAAGGTGGCAGTCAGGCTCTGAGTGACCAGCACTGTGCATGTGGGTTTGGGCCTCTGAGCCCTGTTTCAGCTCCCTGGGCTGAATGGGTCAGGGGTTGGGAGTGAGGTCTCACATGCGAGCTTCTCCATGGCTGGCTGGGATGATCCAGCCCCTTGGGCCTGTCAGCACACCCCTAGCACCCCCCGCCCCACCCGCAGTCTTCAGCCTCCTGGTGCTTTGTTAGAGAGGTTCTGAGGAGCTGCACCTCCTATACGCTAGCCACTAGCCCTGTGTGGCTATTTGAATTTTAGTGAATTAAACTGAAATACAAGTAAAAATGTAGTTTTTTGCTTGCACTAGCCCCTGTAGCTACATTTCTGTTATTACAGAAAGTTCTGTTGGCTAGATCAGCCATCTCCTGTGCTCACCCACTGTGCGATCTTGGGCCTGTGATTTCTACTTTCTGGATCTCAGTTTTCTCTTCTGAAGAATGGGGATAGTAATCACATTTACTTCCTAGGATTGCCATGAGGATTCATTTGAGTCCAGACCTGGCACATCAGGAACCCTCAGTAGATGTTAGCCATGGGTAGGACCCTACCTGCTTGCTCCTAGGCCCCAGGGATAAGATGGGGACTCATGCCACCAGACCCTGCCTCAAAACTGCTCGCCAGGGAGGCAGGCAGATGGTCATGTGGACCAATGCCTGTGAGGGAGGAAGACCTCAGCCAGACTGGGGGGCGGGCCCTCCTTGTGCACGTGTGTGCATGTGTGTTTATGTCCATCAGGGGCAGCTCAGGTCTGCAGGGCATCAGGGATGGTAAGGGAGGGCTGGCCTCGGTGTGAGGGGATTTGGGCTCTTGTGGGAGTGAGGGCAGAAGGAGGTGGAAGACGCTCAGGGCTGGAACGGATGGGATCCAGTTGCTTCTGCCATGTCCCAGCTACCCAGCGCTGGGTACTCACTGCATTCTTCCTGTCCTCAGTTTCCCCATCGATAAATGTGGGTTCTCTTGCCCCCCCCCCCCCCCAATGAGCTAGGACGTGAGAGTCAGGCCAGTGCGAAGGGCTGCTTCTGGGGACAGCTGCAGAAGGCGGCTGTGATATACAGCCTCTGCCTCAATGGGGCCAAGAACACTGTGTCCCACTGCACAAGCCAGAGTGCTCCCCATCTGTCCCTGAGAAGTAGACACAGCCCTTACAGTGGCCTCCCAGGCTTCCCCGCAGTCTCACATGCTTCATTCCCCTCCACCCTCCAACTGGCCCTCATGCAGGCCACACCTGTCCTTGGCGCCACAATCCCTGGGCCTGGGATGCTCTCCCCCTCTCCCCTGGCCCCAGTGCCTGCCTCATCTCTCTGAATTTCTGGTCGCAGTTCAGCATCTCAGTGAGGTCTTCTCTGATCACCCTGGATAAAACCTCCCCCTCCTGGGGCGCCTCGGTGGCTCAGTTGGTTAAGCGACTGCCTTCGGCTCAGGTCATGATCCCGGAGACCCGGGATCGAGCCCCACATCGGGCTTCCTGCCTGTAAAATCTTAAAAAAAAAAAAGTTGGATATTTAAAAAAAAAAAGATTTTATTTATTTATTGGACAGAGAGAAACATAGTGAGAGAGGGAACACAAGCAGGGGGAGTGAGAGGAAGAAGCAGGCTTCCTGCTGAGCAGGAAGCTCGATGTGGGGCTCGATCCGGGGTCTCCGGGATCATGACCTGAGCTGAAGGCAGTTGCTTAACCAACTGAGCCACCCAGGCGCCCCTAAATAAAATCTTTAAACAAACAAACCAGCCAACCTCACCCTCCCACATACCTAGTCCTCTGTGTGCTCCTTTTCTCCATAATGTTGGTCAGCTTCTGTTACAGCATGTAATTTGCCTCTTTGCCCTCTCCCCTCCCTCCATAAAGTCCCCTAGGGCAGGGAGTTCTGTTTTGGTCACTGCTGCCTCCCTGGTGACCAGAGCAGTGCTGACACAGTATGTGTGCCATAGTTGTGGAATGAATGAATGCAGGATTTTTTGTTTTACCTTTACTGGACCCAACTCTAACCTCAAAAGCTATGATTGGGTGTGCTACCTCTACTCTGAGTTCATGAAAGCTCTGGGTGTGGCCCTGTGGTGGGGACACAGTGGGGACCAGGACATTCCCATCCCTGCTTTGTAGAGCTCCCTGTCCAATGAGGGAGGCACCATTGCCCAGATAATTGTCCAAGTGACTGAGCACATTAGAGGTAAGTGCCATGAGGGGACAGGAAGCTGAGCTCTGAGGATCTGTGACTCTTTGTGGGGCAAGGAGCAGTCAGTCAGGGTAGGCTTCCCTGAGGAAATGAGGATTTAGCAGGTGAAGATGGGTGAGCAGTGTGCCAAGTCGGGGGACTAGTATGTGCAAAGGTCCTGGGGTGTGGTTATGTGTGTGTGAGAGAGAGCATGCATGCAAAGACTGCTCGAGGGATCAGGAGAAGAGAAAATTGCATGTGGAGATGGCGCTGCTGAGCGATGAGGCAGGAAGATAGGCAGGGACCATTCCAGGTGGCCCTTGTGTCTGTGAAGGCCTTGGGTGGATGATCCCCAAGCACGGGAGGGACAGGGTCAGATCTGTGTTTGGAGGTTCTCTGCTTGGCTGCAGCCTGGTGCACTTGATGTGTATGGGGCCCACGGCCAGGCCGGCTCAGATATCTGATGTGATTTCTGTGGGGTGCCGTAAGGCCCTGGGTGACGGGCTGAGGGGGAAGGTGTGGGATGGGGGTGGCAAGGAAGAGAAGGAAATCTGCTCTGTGCTTATTCCTGTCCCAGTATCTTTTGCAGCCCGCCTACGTCTTCAGCCTGCTCCCAGTCCTACCTGTTCCAAGTAGACAGATGGGGCAGCTGAGGGGACTGTGTGCTGTTGAAGAGGAAAAAAAGTATCTTTAACACTGCCTTCCCACCAAGGAGGTGGACTAGGTGAAAAGTCACATGTTACAGACATGTGCGATTTGGGAGGCGAGAGTCCTCCCGCCACCCCTCAGCAGAGGCAATAGCACCTGTTGGGTGCTGAGCAGTTGCCACACGGTCAGAGTTCAGAGGAATTGATGGTTGTGACTCCTTTAGTCCTCACTGCAGTGAGTGCCTGCTGGTCAGACCTCTAGTGTGTGGATGGGGAAGAAAGGGGAAGCGATGTGCGCAGGGTCCCACAGGAGGTGCGGAGCCGAGGGGAAAGCACATATGGTTCCTAAGGCAGCTTTGACTCCTGCCCCTGTGATTCCGCCTCAGTGGGCACAATTCCTTACACACGGGCAACGTTTACACACATACCTCCACATGGCCCATGGCCTGAGACACTCTTCCCTGCCAGATCAGGCCATCGCATGACTGCTTTCCTGGAGAGGTTGCTGGGGCTCACGCTGACACAGGTGCCGTGACCAGCATGGCCAGCTCCAGAGCGTCCACGGACGGGAAGCCACCAGAATGGAGGCCCTCTGCTGTGTGCCCGTTTGTGTGGCAGGAAAGCGGTCAAATGCGACATTCCATGCAACTATGAGCGCTGTGCCACCCTGCTGTGCGGAAGTCCAAGTCTGAGCCGGACCTGAGCCTACGCTAGAGGCACCGCCGACCTCCCCGCTGCACAGAGGGGTGGGGTTTGGAGTCCACAAAGCTGGGGAGCAGGGACCTGGCTCCCCATGTGCCAGATTTGGGCCATGTGGCCACTGGCCCTGCCAGCTCCGTGCTTCCCAGTCTGGGGACTGGCACCGGTCTTTCACTTCCTGACTTGTTTTTTTCATTAAGAGGAGATTAAAAGTGCCTGGGAGGGTGTACCTGGCCTGTGGTGAATGAGATACAGGCACATGGATGCCCGCTCCCTCTTTTTAGTGCTGTCATATTAACTGTCACTGCAATGCCAGAGCCCTGGGGCAGGCGTTTCCGTCGCTTCTAGTCTTTCACGATTTTAGCAAGTGCACCCTTGGCACGGGTTCGCAGTCAGAGGGTGGCTCTGCCTGCAGGGGAAATTTGGTAGCATGTGAGGACTCCTTTTTTTTTTTTTTAAAGATTTCATTTATTTTAGAGTGGGGGGCAGGAGGGAGGGAGAGGGACAAGCCAACTCTGTGCTGAGCATGGAGCCCCAGGAACCCCAAGCCAGGCTTGATCCCACGACCCTGAGACTGTGACCTAAGCCGAGATAAGAGTCAGATGCTGAATCCTCTGAGCCATCCTGGCGCCCCTGTGAGGACTTTTTTGATAGACACAGCTTAAGGGAGGGTGTGCAAGTAGAGACCAGAGATGCTGATAAATCTTCCCCTGCATGCACAGCAGCTTCTGTGCCAAGAATTACCTGGTTTCAAGTAACACTCCTGCTGAGGCAGAGAAACCCCACCTTAGAATCTCTGTGCACCGGTGTGATCATTTTCTTGCAGGAGAAATTCCAACAGGGGATTGCCACTTTTCCAGTATTGCTAAAGTGCGCTCACAGAGTGCGGGGCCAGTTCATAGATCTGCAGATGGCCAACAAGGGAGCGGCTTCCCTCCACTTACCCGGAGAGTGTCTTTCCCCCCAAATTCCCAAAGCAGGTGCTGCTTGTTGAAAGACAGGTTCCTGTTGTCTTTGCATTTATCTCCTGAGCAAGTCCTCCAGGAGCTGTAGCAAAAGTGAAGATTAGAGGGCAGGTGGAGGAGGGCCCCTGGAGGTTGTAGCCCCAGGAAGGAGCCCCACCCTGCTGTCTCCAGCTCCAAGAGCCGCAGAGCCTCGGCCTCCCCTCCTGCCTCCCTTATGCCATCTGTGCCGTCTGGTATAGAAAACCAGGTCAGGAAGGGGGGGGGCGCGGAGGAAAAAGGGACTTGATGAGTGGCAAGGAAAGGAATCTAACTTACTCTGAGCCTGTTCTGGGCACAGGGCTTCACTCTGTGCACATTCACATAACCCAGCACCTTGCAAGTCTCAGAGGATCCAGCAGGGCCCAAGACAGGCCAGGGCCCTTGCTCTTACCATGCTGACATCATAGTGGGGAGAGGTCGACAATAAACTGATAAATGAGTAGATAGAGTCATCAGCAATGATAAATCCTTATGAATAAAGATAAAGGATAAGAGGTATGGAGAAAAATAAAGGGTAAGTGGAGGTAGGATGGGTGCTCCCTTTTGTCTGCTTATGTGAAAAGCAGTGGCATGTGATCAGAGGCTGAAGAAAGTGGGGTGGGGCCCCTCATACCTGTGAGCAGAGCATTCCGACCTTGTGGCAGGTGCTGGGGTCCTGAGGTAGGTATGTTCTGGAGGAGCCACAGGACTAGGCACTGCTGAAATGGAGTGTATTTGGAAAAGTAAAGGCGGAACCATGCAGACCTCATAGGGTCCTGAGACTCCTGTAAGGACTCTGGCTTTTACTCCGTGGTAAGACAGGGACACTGGAGAGTTTGAACGCAGGAAGGATAGGGTCGGACTAGGGTAGTCACAGGGTCCCAGACTATAGGAGGGGTGAGGACAGACGTGCTAGAGCTTAGTGAGGCTTCACAACCCTCCCTCCCTCTCCCCAAGCAGTAGGAACCACACAACCCTAATTTTACATATGAGGAAACAGGTTTGGAAAGACCCTGCCCTGGGCTGCCATGAGGCCCTGCCTCGCCCTGTAAGTTGCCTCTCAGGGATCTGACTCTGGCTCTATGAGCTGAAGCTGCTCAAGGAGCTACAGGTTGGAAACCATTGAGCAATAAGTAACACCCAAGAGTCAGATAAATGGGAATATAAATGTCTTAAAGAACTTTTAAAATAAATTATTGTAGAGCGTTTGAGACCTAATGGCGCAGTAAGTCAGTAACACCCATGTACTCAGTGGCTCTTGAGACCAATAAACACTTGCAGAGTGGTCAGAGTCTCCTCGGGGACCCCTGTCCAGTCGTCTTCCCCTATCCCTGCTCAGTGACCACTGGGAGCAGTGATTTTCATCCCTGTTCAGCTGTCTTCTGTGCAGAGCTAGATGTCCCCTCCCCTCCCTCCAGCCCACTCCGCACACCATGGGGCCGTGACCCTTCTCCAGCAGGATCCTGGTACAGAGGGAAGCCCTGTAGTCACAGAGGGTGGGCTGTCACTTGCATGTGGCCACACAGCTGGGAAGCCTACAGAGCCTGAGACCTGAGACCTCTAGACCTGAGACCTCCTCCTTCCTCACTGGTGACCCGGCCTACTTTTTTTTTTTTTTTTAATTATAATAGGGAGCAAGGCGAGCACAAGCCGGGGAGCAATAGGCAGAGGAAGAGGCAGAAGTAGGCTTCCTGAGATCATGACCTGAGCCGAAGGCGGATGCTTAACAACTGAGCCATCCAGACACTCCAACCCAGCCTTCTTCAGGGGAAAATCTAGGCACACCAGCCTTGGGGAGGGCCACTCCTGGAAGCCAGGAGGCCTGACTTCCCACATTCTTTAGACTCTCAAACCCAGGTTCTTATAGTTACTTCTTTTGTCATATGATACAGAAAAATAAATTAAACCCACTTTGTATGGTGCAGTATAACAAACAGCTAGAGAGCAGAACCTGGTGTAGCCACAAGAGAACATGGTCAGCTCCTGGAAATTCCCCCTCCATTGCTTCTGAAGCTACCCACTCTCCCGACTTTCCTGGGTTTGATTCCTTGATGTTCAGCATAGTTTTATAAGTGAGAAAGGCACCCCTAAACACATGGTGTGGTGGTGTTGCCTGTTCCAAACTTACTGTGAATGGACCCATGATGGATGTGTTGTATGTCTGGCTTCTTTTGTTTATTTTATGGTAACTTTCTGACGTTTTGTTCCTGTTGTATGGTCAGTAGTGAGCAGAGGAACGTTCTGCTGTATGCATTTATCTCCGTTTGTTCATCAGTTCTCCTGTGGGTAGACATTCTGTCTGTTTCCAAGTTGGGGGTTACTGTGAGTATTGCTGCTGTAAACATTCTAGTACATGTCCCTTGGTAAACAAACACACTCCTTTCTGTAGGGTTGGGTTGTGAAATTGCTGGATTGTGGAGTGTGGGCACATTTTGAGTTTTAATTTTTACTGCCAAGCAATTTTCCATAGTGGTTGAACCATTTTATACTTCCACCAGTATTCATTTGTATCTTTGTCAATGCTTGGCGTTGTCAGTTTTTAAGATTTCAACCATCCTGGTGCATGATTTTAATTTGCATTTCCCCTTAAATAATGAGACTGTGCATGTTCCTTGGTAGTGTGGGTATCCTGATTTGTGAAACGGCCTTGCCCTTTTTGCCTTGCTGCCCAGGGGGCTTACCTCGAGCCTATAGGCTGCAGCTCTGGCCCAGGCCCTCTGCTCACTCGGGCTGGGACACTCAAGGAAGCGGCGAGTGGGGATGGGGCTGTGCAGGCCCTCCCTGCCGTGGGGTGTGCTGCCTGTAGGCTGGCGGCCAGGGCAGGCCCCTGCATGCTGATCCCTGGCTTCCAGAGGCTGTTCTCTGCCCTCCCACCTGGGCGGCCTCCGCCGGCAGCTCCCCAGGAAGCAGGCCATCCTCTCAGCTTTGGAGCCTGGTGTTTCATCACCCCAGGACCATGTGAGAGAACCCTCAGTGGGAGGACGGGGCAGGGTCTGGGAGGGCGCAGGGGGTCTTCCAGCTTCCCTGCCCTCACTCAAGCTTCTGCTGGCTCTCTAGTTGCCAAAATGAGAATGTAGAAAGTGGCCCCGGGGCACTGAGCGGTGGCCAGGGCTTCCACCATCCTTAGTGGGGAGACCTGAAGCTCACTCTCTGAGCTTCTGCTCTCCCCTGGGCATGGTCACTGCCCCTCTGGTGGGGTGGGTGGGATCATTCAGAAGGGACTCCACAAGAGACCAGCACCCCACTTGCTCAGGGCCACCCAGGTGGCAGTGGCTCTTGGACTCTGCGACCCTGACCACTCTTGGCCACACCTGGCTGCCTTTGCTTCTCTCTGATCACTGCAGCTGCCTGTTTGAGCCCTCCCCCATGTGTTTGGGTGTTTCCCAGGGGCCAGGCAAGGTAGTAGGCTGAGCCTTTGTGCTGCCGACTACCCCAATACACGCAGAATCACAGAGATGGGCTGGGGATGGGAGGGGAGAGCCGAGATTGGATGCCAGGCCCCCAGTCCTGTCCTTCCACGTCTACCCTTCCTTGGGACTTGGGTTCTCCGTCCTGGTTCTTTGGAATTTCCAAATTGAGTTGGCACCGGGGGAAAGCGCAGTGTCAGCTCCTGTGTTGGAAGACCTCGAATTTCCCACCACCACCTTGTGCCAGGCCCTAAGTGTTCTTCCTACCCACCTCCCCTGGCTCTTTGGCTGCACCGGCCCTTTGGCAGTTCTTCATGCTCTACAAGTACTTCCTGACTCAGAGGCTTTGTACTTGCTATTCCCCTGTCTGAAATTCTTTTCCCTGCGTGCAGTGTGGCTCCCTCCCTCCTCATGTGTTCCCTATACCACACAACTAACATAGCACCCCTCATTCTCTGCTGTCCTTCCCCAGCTTGACTCTCAGCGCCTCTGCAGCACCTGATCTTGTTACACGTGTACTTGTGTGTTGTCTGCTGCCTGCACTGGCATGTGAGCTTCACGAAGGCAGGGCCTGTGTCTTCCTGTTGATTCATCTCTGGGACCCTCTGATTGTCTGCAGCTTAGGACACACTCAGAGGAGATTGGTGGCATGAATAGATTCCGAAATGTTTCCATGGCTGTGTCTGGCCCTGGGCTGGGAAGACTTGGGTTCATTCGTTATGCACTCAGCAGATACCCAGATGCTGTGCTTGTCCACTAGATTAGCACTTAGTAGGTGTTGGGAGAATTGGCTGAGGAGGTGCACAGAGAGCACCCAGGCTCTGAGGTTAGGAAGGCTTCCTGGAGGAGGCTTTGGTTCAGCTGAGACGTCAGGGAGGAGGGAGAACCCACAGAAGGTACAGGGGATGGAGGCCAGAGGAACGGGCCTGAGAGACAGAAGCCTGGTAGCGAGAGAGGGGTGGGCAGGAGAGGCTGGAGGTGGAGGGAGTACTGGGTATCGTTGTTGTCACGGTCATAGAGAGCTTTCTAGGTGACACTGGGCTTGTGGTGGAAAGGACTTTGTTCTGTGTCTGAGCACACTGGGGAACCCCGGAAGGGTTTTTAACCTGGAGGGACGAGGCCAGATTTAGATAGAGTTTGAGGGTTGAAAGCAGAGACTCAGAGCCCAGGGAGAAGGCTGGGGCAGTTGGGAGAGGTGTCAGGAAGCGGGTGGATGGACAGTAGGGACTGCTGGGCTGAGCAGGGGCAGGAGGAAGCTGGAGTGAAGGTCAGCAGAGGCCAGGTCCTGAGGACCTTGAATCCCAAGTGAGGGAGCTTGGCTCTGTCCCAAGGCCAGTGAAGCCACTGAAGGGTTTTGAGTGGGGGAAGGACAGGGTCAGGTTTGAGGGGTCTGGCTGGTGAACGGGGACAGATCGAAGGGAGCCATAAGGGAGCGGGGAGTCTAGGGAGGGGGTGAGGGAGGCCCTTGAGGGAGAAGACAGCACTGGACCTGAGCCAGTAAGACAGGCCACTGGGATGGCGGGAGCTGGGGCATGTGGTAGGGCAGGTGCAGAGACCGGTCCCGTTAGAGGTGGAAGCGCAGGGTGATGGGATCTTCAGGCTCTGTGTCCTGGGCGTTCTGTCCTTGGAGTGTGAGCCCCTCGGGGCTGGTCCTGCCTAGTGAGGACAGGAGCCCCTGTGCTGCTCCTGGCCCTGCCTGGGCGGCTTGGAGTCCAGAACGTGATTTTTCCCTCCACTGTTTACTTCCCTGTCACTGTCCATCTTGTCTTTCCTTTCACTTCCTCCCGCTTACCTCCGTCCCCTGCCTGGGCCTGGGCAGCCTGCCACCGTCACATGCCAGGCAATAGTGTGTCCGGCCCACCAGTGTCCCTAGGGCATGAGAGAAAGCTGATGCCCACGGTGTCCCTAGAGCCAGCTGCCACTTCTCTGGGGGCTGCTGTAGCCCCTGACCTGCTGTCCGCAAATAACCCCAGACTGGGAAAGGCAAAAGGCGCCTTGGGCTCCATGGCCCCTTTCCAGGCCTGTGGCTCTAGGTAGGGGCCTAGCGGGCGAGTGCCTCCTGCCCTTCTCCCTTCCGCCCTCGGAACCTGAGACGAAGCAGTGGCCTTGGCGTCTGTCAGTCTGTAGGCTGCTGGTCCCTGAGGACTGAAGTGGAGGTCTTGGGGAAGGACCAGGGCCTTGGTTGAGCCCCTGGGACAAGCTTCTATGCCCCAGACAAGTGCATACGCAGTAGGTTGCTGTCTTGTTCAAGATTCTGACCATTTGGAGACTTGTCTTCCCTTAGTCATCTGGTGGGGGCAAAGAAGGGACTGAGGCTGAGGGAGTGGCTTGTTGCAGGCATTGGGGGCACTTGGTCTGCTAAGGGTGGTAGGTTGGAAGGACGGGAGGGGACGGAGAGAGTACGTGTGTGCACGCATGTATGCACATTTGTGTGTGTGTGTGTGTGTGTGTGTGTGTGTGTGTGTGTGTGTGTGTTGGGGTGGGGGTGTCAGGTGATGCTGGTGGCTTGGAGCACTCCCTCAGGTGCCCAGGGCTGTCTAATTCATCCCAGGTTGCCTCAGTTTGGGGGCCTGGAGTGACCCAGGGGGAAGCCACAGCTCCCTTCCCTCCAGCCCAGTCTGCGGTGAAGGTGGGTAGCGGGGGTGCCTCTGCTCAGCGAGGCAGGCGTAGACCCAGGCATAGACCGGAGCTCTATTCCCTCCAGAGTAAGGCTCTGAGGGCGGGATCAAGCTCCCCCCTCCCCTGCAATCCCAAGTTGGAGTCCCTGAGGAGGAGGCCACATCTTCCTCCTCTCAGACTGGGCCAAGTGGGCAGGGCTCCCTACCCTCCTTGCCTGTTGTTCGCCAGCTGAGCAGCCAGAGGGGCCAGAACCTGGCTAGCCTGAGGGCAGGGGCTGCGGCTGAGTCCCCCTGACGTTCACAAGCTCCTCTCTTGTCTTACAGACTGTGTTCTGTCCATCGTGCCTCCTGCATGTCCTGCCGCTCTGAGCTGTCCCAAGCTAGGTGACAGCGTGTGACGCTGCCACCATGAACGAGGTATCTGTCATCAAAGAAGGCTGGCTCCACAAGCGTGGTAAGGGGCTGCTTTTGTCCACTGGATTGCATCTCTCCCCTCCTGCCTGGGCTTTCCTCCTGGCAGCTGGTGCCCAGGGAGGCAGAGGGACAGGGTCTTTATAGCCTGAGGAGCCAGGCCTCTGAGCCCTACCTGCCTGCCCCAGGCCAGTTGCTCCTTACAAGCCCGTTTCATGGAATCCTTCAGCAGCAGCCTGGGTTGCTGCAAATCTACCTGGGGCTCAGTCCCCGGCCTTGCTGGGCACCCTGCATGAGCCCCTGAGCCAAGTCTCAAGTCTGCCTCTGCATTCGTGGTCTGAATCATAGCCCCATTTTATAGATGAAGAAACTGAGGCTCAGGAAGGGGAAGTTACTCGACTGAAGTAACACAGTGAGGGAATACTCAATATTCATTCATTCCGCAGATACTGAGTATGTGTGGTGTGCCAGGCCATCTCGGGCTCCCAGGCTCCTGGGATGTGTGGTACCCTCATGGAGTTTATGTTCTAGTAAACTAGGGACTCTGAGGAGGGTTCAGTGAGGGAGGCCCGGGGTGGGGAGGGGTGAGCCGCACACATATCTGGGCAAAGCTGTCCCAGGGAACCGGACAGCAGGGACAAGGGTGGGAGTGTGCCTGATTGAGTTGGCCAGGCTGGCTGGAGTGGGGACAGCGAGGGCGAGCCAGATGTTGAATCCAACCGTGCTGGGCCCTGGAGGCCACAGGAAGGACCTTGGCTTTGATTAACCCTGCAGGCAATCTGAGCCTAGGACGCCAGGAGCCAGGGTATGGCCTCGTCTGCTTTTACGGCTGGGCAACTGAGGCCTGGAGAAATGACGTCAATGACAGTCATTGACAGTGACTGATAGCCTACACTGTTAGAGCCCAGCCTCCTGTCCCTAGAAGCATAGTGCTCACCAAATGAGGGGACAGCTGTCTGGGCGCTGTGGAGTGAAGGAGTGGACTGTTCCGACTTCTGTCCACCTTCTCCTAGGGAGGGAGGGGGCCAAGCCTCTGTGGCTTGGTGGTAGCTGCTCTCTGTGCATGTCCATTCAGTACACAGACTCAGCCACTGTGCTCCAGGTGCTGGCGACTCGGCAGTGAACCAGACAGGTGAAAGTTCTCCTTCTCACATTGATATCTTACGTTTAGTGGGGAGGGTGGGCGGTACTCAGGTGGACCAGTGCTTGCAGTGACGGTAAGGGACATGGAGAACAGTAGAGCAAGGTGAGAAGGCATATGGGAGGAAGCAGGGGGAGCTGTCTTAAACAAGATGGTCAGGGAGGGCCTCACTGAGAAGCGGTGTTTGATAATGACCTAATAATGACCGGGAGTGCAGGGATTGAGCCCCACAGTTGCCTGGGGCAGCAGAGTGCAAGTGAAGGGGCCAGCCATGAGGCCAGAGCGGGTGTGGGCCGGATGTGTTTGTAGAGGCAAGGCGGTTGATGGGGCCACCCCCATGGGAACCAGGCGAA
Organism: Spilogale gracilis; assembly: GCA_004023965.1. Lineage (NCBI taxonomy): Eukaryota > Metazoa > Chordata > Mammalia > Carnivora > Mephitidae > Spilogale > Spilogale gracilis. The sequence goes on along the minus strand of PITA01005141.1, from coordinate 62,744 downwards.
GTACCCACCCCTCCTGCCCTGTCCTGGTCTGCAGACACAGAGCAGTGAGGAGGGATGGAGGTGATCCCCAGGTCCAGGCCTCCGCCATCAGACTAGGCTGGGGGAGACCTGTTTCCCACTGCCCTTTCCAGGTAGGGGTGGTATTTGAGGCACCTTGGCCCTACCCCCCCAGGGTGGCCTTGAGTTTGGGGCTGTTGATGGAGCTTTCTGAACCTTGACAGATGTCAGAGTTCTAACCCTGGCTCTGCCACTTCCACTTGGTCACTCTGAACAAGCTCTGTCACCTTTCTGAGCCCTGGTTTCATATCTGTCTGTAAAATGGGTTAACAACTCAGGCGTCCGACCTACTCAGTTCCCCAAGGGCAGGGATTTTATCTGGCTATTTACTGTGGTAACCCCAGGGGCTAGGAAAGTTCTTGGCATGCAGTAGGTGTTCAGTAACTGATTCCTGACTGAATGATTGGGATTGTGTGGGGGTGGTATGAGTGTGTTAGGGTATTGCCAGGGTCTTAGCTCCTGAGTGTCCCCAGGCTGGCGGCTCACTGGGCTGGGCTGTGAAGAGCTTTGGAGGCGGCCATAGAGCTGTTGCCGGGGCGGGAGCTTTCGTCTGGTCTAGGGCTGCCAGCAGCATTAGATGTGTCCCGGACCCCCCTTACACTTTCAGCACTTCCACTCATGCTGCAGGGGCCCAGATGAGCTGCTGGCATGGCCTGGTTGGGACACACCCACCTGGGGTTTGTATCCACAGATGGATGGTACTCCAGGGCCTTTCTCTGCCCACCATTCTTTTATTCTTTTTTTTTTTTTTTTTTTTTTTTTTTTAAATAAGCTATAGGCCTGAGTTGGGTCTTGAACTCATGACCCGAGATCCGGAGTCAAATGTTCAACTGACAGATCCAGCCAGGTACAGCACACCCCGTCCCCACCAGCCCACCATTCTGAGCAGAGGTGGGCAAGGGCAGATGGACACCTGTGCCATCTCACCTCACCTCTGGTGGTTAAAGTAATAAAGCCCCAGTTTGCTGTGTACCCATTCGGTGCCACGCGTGGGGCTTCACTGGCCCAGTTTTGTTGTGTTTCCATAGCCGCCCTGGGAGGTGGGCTCCATCTTAGGGCAAGGAAGCTGAGGCTCGGCTGGAAGACTGGTTTACCCCAAGATTCAATAAAGACTTACCCTCTGCCTCCTGAACTAGTGCACTCAAGGCTTGGCCCACAAGTTACCTCTTGCTGCACAGGGTCTGCTAAAGGAACAGGCAAAGCGAGAACACAACTCTTGGAGTCCCTCATGCCCTGTGCTGGACCCCTTTCTGACATGGCCTCAGTATACCCTCTGCCGGCCCCCACCAGCACCCATCTGCCAGTTTTGAGGCAGGCAGTGTAGTGGTCAAGAGCGGGGACTCTGGCCAGAGTTCCAATCCCAGTTTTCCCAGTTAACCCCTGTGAGCCTCGGGCAAGTAATGGAGCCTCTGGGCCTCAGTTTTCTTGTCTGTAAAATGGGATTATTGTGAGGATGTTTTTCCTTTCCTCTCAGCTTGCTTGCTTGCTTCCTTTCTTTCTCCTTATTACCAATATATAAAACATCACAGGTGAGTGCCTAGATCATAAGTTCACTCTAACACCAATGTCCAGGGGCGCCTGGGTGGCTCAGTCATTAAGCGGCTGCCTTCAGCTCAGGTCCAAATCCCAGGCTCCCTGCTCAGCGGGAAGCCTGCTTCTCCCACTCCCCCTGCTTGTGCTCCCTCTCTCGCTGTCTCTCTCTCTGTCAAATAAATAAAATGGTTAAAAAATTTTTTATAAAACCAATGTCCAGATCAAGATATAGAAAAGACAGTCCCTGTAAGCCCTTTGCCCTTCCCAAACAGAACACTTTCCTCACTTCCAGTAGCCTTAGGTGTGTTTTTCTGGGTTTGTTTGTTTGTTTTTGCTCTTTAAAATGGAGGTAAAATTGGGATGCCTGGGTGACTTAGTTGGTCAGGCATCTGCCTTTGGCTCAGGTCATGATCCCAGGTTCCTGGGATGGAGCCCCATGTCCGGCTCCCCGCTCAGCAAGGAGTCTGCTTTTTCCTCTCCCTCTGCCCTCCCCCACCAGCTCATGCTCACTCTCTGTATTGCAAATAGATAAATAAAATCTTTAAAAAATTAAAATGGAGGCAAAATTTGCATAACACAAAGTTTACCATTTTAAAGTGCACAATTCAGTAACCTTCAGTACATTCATGATGTGTAGCCATCACCTCTAGTTCCAAAACATTTTCATCTCCCTAAAAGAAAACCCAGTACTTAAATCATTCCTGATTCCCCACTCCTCCCAGCCCCTGGCAGCCTCCAATTTATTGTGATTTGTTTTCTGTCTCTAAGGATTTACTTATTATGAGCATTTCATACAAATGAATCATAAAATAGATGGCCTTTGTGTTCGGTTCCCTTTGATTTACCAAAATGTCTTTGAGGTTCATCCATATCGTTTCTGGATCAGCACTTCTTTCCTTCTTATGGCCAAACAACATTCCATTGTTTGAAAATACCACATTGTGTTTATCCATACATCAGCTGATGAACATTTGGGTTATTTCTACCTTTCGGCTATTGTGAATAGAACTGCTATGAACATTTGTGTACAAGCATTTGAGTACTTGTTTTCAGTTCTTTTGGGTACAAACCTAGGAGTGGAATTGCTGGATCATATGTTCTGTATTTATAATCTGTTTTTATATAGGCTATATAAATAGAGTCATATATTCTATAATTATAACTTGATGTATTCTGTGATTAGATAATTATATGTATTTATGTTTATATGTTCCAGGGTCGTGTATTCTGTATTTATAACCTATAGTGTATTCTATGTTTAAAATTTTTGAGGAAGCACCAGACTTTTCCATAGGGCTGTAGCACTTCACATTCCCACCAGCAGTGCATGAGGGTTTCACTTTCTCCCACATCCTCACCGGCACTTGTTCTGTTTCTTCTCTTTTGTTTCTCTTTTATTATTTTTTTTTATTTTTAAATTTTCTTGGAAGGGAGAGGGAGAGAGGAAGAGGGAGAGAAAAAATCTTAAATAGGCTCCACGCCCAGCACAGAGCCTGATCAGGGCTCCATCACACAAGCTGAGATCATGACTTGAGCCGAAATCAAGAGTCAGATATGAAGCACCTAGGGGGCTCAGGTCATGATCCCAGGGTCCTGGGATCGAGCCCCAAGTTGAGCTCCCTGCTCAGCTGGGGAGCCTGCTTTTTCTCTCTGTCTGCCACTATCCCTGCTTGTGTGCTCTCTCTCCGTCAAACGAATAAGAAAAATCTTAAAAAAAAAAATAGACACTCAACTGATTGAGCCTCCTAGGCACCTATTTTCTTTTCTCTTTTAAATTACAGTCCTCCTAGTTGGTATGAGGTGGTAGCTCATCATGGTTTTGGCTTGCATTTTCCTAATGGCTAATGATGTTGAGCATCTTTCCATGTGCTTAATGGCCATTTTTATATCTTTTGAGAAATCCCTACTCAAGCCCTTTGCCCATTTTTAATTGGGCTTTTTATCTTTTTGTTGTAGAGTTGTAGGAACTCTTTATATATTCTGGATACTAGACCCTTATCAGATATGATTTGTAGATACTTTTGCCCATTCTGGCTGTCTTTTTATCTTCTTGATGATATCCTTTGCATGTAATTTTTATTTTTAATGATCTTTATTTTTTTCTTTTGTTGCTTGTAATGTTGGTGTCATATCTAAGAATCCATTGCCAAATCCAGGGTCATGAAGACTTACCCCATGTATTCTTTTAAAAGTTTTTACTATTTTAGCTCTTATACTTAAGTAGATCCATATTGAGTTAGTTTTTGTATGTGGTATGTGGTGTGAGGCTGGACTCCAGCTCTGTTCTTTTGCAGTGGATGTCCTGTTGTCCCACCATTTGTTGAAGAGACTGTTGTTTCCCCACAGAATGGTCTTGGCACTCTTGTTGAAAATTGATCATATGTATGGGTTTATTTTTTTTTATTTTCTTTTTTAAGATTTTATTTATTTATTTGACGGAGAGATCACAAGTAGGCAGAAAGAGAGGAGGAAGCAGGCTCCCTGCTGAGCAGAGAGCCTGCTGCGGGCCTCAGTCCCAGGACCCTGAGATCATGACCTGAGTTGAAGGCAGAGGCTTTAACCCACTGAACCACCCAGGCACCCTATTTTTTTAACTCCCAGTTCTATTCCATTGGTCTTTCTCTCCTTAGACCACGCTGATTTCATCACTGTAGCTTTGTAGTAAGTTTTGAAATCGGGAAATATGAAGATTGACTTTTCTGTTTCTGCAAAGAGTTGTTGAAATTTTGATAGGTGCCATGCCACGTTGAATCTATAGATCGCTTTGGGGAGTGTCGCCATCTTAACATATGAAGGCTTCTAATCCATAAACATTAGGATATCTTTGCATTTTTTTAGAGCTTTAATTTCTTTCAGCAGTGTTTTTGTAGTTTTTAGTGTGTACGTCTTTTGCCTTCTTGTGCTATTGTAAATGGAATTTTTTTTTAATTCCCTTTTTGATTTGTTCATTGCTAACGTATAGAAACAACAGCCGGTTTTTCTGTGTTGATCTTGACTCATGTATTAGTTCTTGTCATTACTTTGTGGATTCCTTGTAATTTCTGCAAATACAGATAGTTTCACTTACTCCTTTTCAAGTTCAGTGCCTTTTATCTCTTTCTTTTTCCTTTTCCCTGGCTAGAACATCCAGTGCAGTGTTCAACAGTGGTGAAAGCAGTAGACATCTTGGTTTTTTCCCTGACGTTAATGAGAAAGTTTTCAGTCTTTCATCATTGAATGATGTTAGCTGTGGATTTTTCATAGATGCCTCTTATCATGTGGAGGAAATTCTCTTCTATTCCTAGCTTGCTGAGTATTTTTATCAAGAGAGGGTGTTGGGCTTTGTCAAATATTTTTCTGCCGCAGTTGAAATCACGTGAGGTTTTTTTTTTCCCTTTGTTCTATTAATGTGTATTACATTGATTGATTTTCATAATTGAACCACCTTTGCCTTCCTGGGATAAAACCCACTTGGTTATGTCACATAATCCTTCCTTTGTGCTGTTGGATTTGGGATTTTGCTGGGTTTTGAACTTTATATGCATTGAGTAGTTTAGTATCGGCATTGGAAAGAATTGAGTAATTAAGCTCTAAAAGATTCTTAGGGCAGCACCTGACACAGACTACCGCTAGGGTGTTACCTGATTCTCATCATCAGTTAATGGATGCCTGCCTGTGAGAGGAATTGAAGACTCAGAGAAGTGAAGTGACTTATTGGAGGCCACACAGCACACCCAGCTCAGAGCCCACCCAGCGATCTTGCCTCCCGTGTGCCGTGTGGTCCCGAGGCTTGGCACAGTCTTGTTTTGCTTGCTTGCACAGTGGACTGATGATAACAAGCATTTATTGAGCTCCTGTGGTGTATTGGTCCCTAAGCTGGATGTCTTCTGGTTGCCATCTCATGTTTTTTAACAGCTTGAGCTAGAATTCACACACCCATACAATTCAGGAATTTCAAGTATATCGAGTTCAGTAGCTTTTAGTGTCACCAGAGTTATAGTCCCCTCAGTGCAGTCAATTCTGGAGCATTTTCACTCCCCCTTGGCCATTCCCCTCTGAACTACCCCCAGACTTTCTCCTCCCAGGCCTAGGCAGCCACTAATCTGCTTTTCACCTATAGACTTGCCTATTCTGGACACTTTATATAAATGGAGTCATAGTTTGTGATCCGAAGCTTTTTTCATTTAGCATAGGTTCTGGTTCGTCTGTGTTTTATGTAGCGTATAGTGATAACTTCTTCATAGGACCGCATAATATTCTCTTGTATGGATATGCCATGTTCTGTCTCTCCATTCGTAGCTGATGGACTTTTGAGTTGCTGCTTTTTACAATTGTGAATAATATTGCTGGGAACATTTACGAACAAGTTTTTCTGTAGGTATGATTCACCATATTAATTTAATCCTCAGCGGCCCTCTAAGGAGTGGGTCCTTGCCATGTGGGCATGTGTACACAGGGTGCTTGGCTTTTCATGGTTTGGGTAATGGAAGCAGTCAAGGGGCACTCAGAGGGTGCAGCAGCAGTTATACCCTGCCTGGCACAGTGTTTTGACATTTGATCCACCTGCATGGCTGTCCTGGTGAATACCAGCCCGTGGGATTTGGCCTTACAGGGCCACAGGGCATGTGTGTTTGTAAGCCTGGGCCTCCCCTGGGAGCAGGCCACGTGCTGGCAGGGATAGCCAGGATGGCTTGCTGCTGGCCACAGGCGCAGGCAGCTGGTGCCTCGGGGCAGTGCAGCAGGCGCCTTCCTGCCAGGCCTGACCTCTGGGTCACTGGGGCCCAGCCCAGCGCCTGGCCTGGCCCAACCTGCGTCAGCAGGGACTGCCTTGAGAGGCACTCTCCTGCCCGCCCTCTCATCAACCCTCCTCCCACCCGGGTGCCCTTTGTGGGGTGCTGTGACACAGGGCTGCCTGCCCTGACCTCTCTCCCTCCCCCCTGCCGGCTCAGGTGAATACATCAAGACCTGGAGGCCCCGGTACTTCCTGTTAAAGAGTGATGGCTCCTTCATTGGATATAAGGAGCGGCCTGACGCCCCCGACCAGACCCTGCCCCCACTGAACAACTTCTCTGTTGCAGGTACGTCTTGGGGCATGCCAGGCCAGAGGTCAGGTGCTCGAGGGAACCAACTGCTGGCAGGTCCAGGGGGCCCACGCGGGTTGGCCTTTCTTTAGTGTGGGTCTGTCCAAGGCCTGCTTGCCAGGATCTGTTTCCCACCTTTCCTGCCTGCGCCACCTTTGTATCAGCTGGGCCTGGGGTGGGAGGGCTGAACTGGTGACCAGTGGGGAGCAGGAAGGGAGAAGCCAGGCATTCCCCCAGCCCCTCGCCCGGGGCAACACCATTTCTGTGGTTCTGAATCTGCCAGCTGGGTCCCTTGGTTCTGAGTGGTGTCAGGCTCCTGCCGTCTTCCCTGTGCCCTGGTAACAGCCCGCTTCTCTGTCCCTCTAACCTCAAGACAGACAGCGTGGCCTGCTCAGCTGATCGCAGGGCCAACTTCCAATCCTCCATCCCCTCTGTGGTACCTCAAGCAATGTCTTCCTGCTGGACCCCATCCAGTGAGAGCTTGGCAGGCCCAAATCCCTTGCCTGGGCCTTGTAGAACCACAGTTCTGCCGCCGACCCCCTGCTTCCTTCCTTCCCTGCTGCCTTGATTGGTCTCCACGTCCTCATTGTCCTCCACGACCTCTGAGAACATCTCCAAGGCACCCCGTTCTCCCCTGCCGCTCCTCAGCCCAGACCACCACCTTCTCCCACCCAGCTCCTTGCCAGCTTCAACCCCCAGCAGCACCCGAGGCCACTCCCACCCATGGTCTCCGAATCCAACTCCAATCTCTCCTCTCTGTCCTCACTTTCCTTGTGTTCTGGTGACCCTGATGTGTCTGTGCCCCACGCCAGCTCCTCACGTGAACTGTCAGCCTGTCCTAAGCATCTTCCCCTGCATTTCTCCCTGGATGTCCTAGTCCTGCTTACCTCCCATGCCCCAAACCGGCCTTCGGCTCTCCCTGAGGGCTCAATGCAGAGATGCTCCTTCCTCTGGGATTTCCCCCGAGCTCTCTGAGCTGGGCTGGCTGCCTTCTGGGTGTCCCTTGTCGCAGCCCTGCCCCCTGAGCTGTCGCCGTCTGGTGGTCTGTCCCTCTCCTCAACATACACTGGACTTTGAGTCCTGAGAGACCCAGCCAGGGCTGACTCCGTCACTAATGTGTCTCTACACCATCTGGCACACAGGAGGTGGCTCAGGGAGTGTGGGCTACAGGCCAGCAAAGTTGTCTCCTCACTTTCCCAGCTCTGTCCCCTCTGTCTGCAGAATGCCAGCTGATGAAGACCGAGAGACCACGGCCCAATACCTTTGTCATACGCTGCCTGCAATGGACCACGGTCATTGAGAGGACCTTCCACGTAGACTCTCCAGATGAGAGGTGAGCTTGAGCCTCCGTGTGGCCACCCTTTGAGAGTGGCCCAGCCTATGTGAGGAGGAGGGCCATAGATGGACAGAGTCTCTTGGGCTCCCGCCTGGGAGTTTCCTGTCTCAGCCCTCCTGAGAGCTGGAAAGAGCAGGGGTTCTTAGTCTGCAGACCTCCTTCTGTGTTCTCAGACTAGACTGTGCATTGGCGTCATGGGTGGAGCTTAACAGTACAGAGCTTTGGGTCCACGTCAGGGCCCCTCACTGCCTGCACATCCATGGGGGGCCAGGGAGCTGTGTTTTTAATGAGTATCGCCATTGATTTTTAAGGCAGATGTCCAGAGATTCAGTGTTAAAGGATCAGTTTAATCATCAGAAGAGACGATACAGATTTACCTCATTCAAAATTCAGTGTCAGGAGCCATCTGTCACCTCTGCCCATTTAGCTCCGCTCCTGCACTAACCACTCTTCTGCTGTGTCCTTGGGGAACTTCACAGGGGGCTGGGGGGGTGAGCTCATTCAGATAGACTTTTGCACCCTGCTCCCCTGGTTGGTTCTTTTTACACAAAAAATAGCATCGTATACAGACTTCTGAACTCTGCCACCACTGTGCTGTGCTGGCTTGGGTTTGGTTTTGGGAAGCTGTACACATAATGTCCCCAGGTTTCCTGAGCGGTTCTTGATGAATGTGATTGGGGTTGTTTCCAGGCTTTGGCTCATTATAGGCAGTGCCACCGTGAAGTACCCTGTGCTTATCTCATTCGACGTATGTGCAGACGAACCTGAAAGAGGTGTTCTTAGATATGGGATTTCTGGGTCACAGGGAATATGCATTTGGGATTTCTAAGAGTTATGTCTTAAGAGCGTCTTCATAGCCTTGCGTTTTCTAACGTTTGTATTTTTACCAGTCTGATCAGTGGGAAATGGCACCTTAAGGTGGTTTTCAGTGGCCCTTTTTCTGTAGTTGGAGCATCCTCTCCTACCTTCAGGGGCCACACAAGTTTCCCTTTCTGAACTGTCTATAACCTTTGCTTGTTTTTCTGTTGGGGAGTCAGCCTTCATCTCATTTCCAAAAGCTCTTTATGTGTTAGGAAGCTTAGACCTTTGTAATGAGTAGCTCATATCTTTTCCTCTTCTTTGTCCCTTCGGACCTTACTTTGAGAAACACTCCTTTGGCTTGTCTAGGGGGTGATATTCAGCTGACCCTGTGGCAAACCCAAGAAAATGGTGCCGTTCCCGAGAATCTTCGGCCATGACAGAAGTGTTCAGTACCTGTGGCGTCTGAGGTGGGGCTCTGGGAGTCACAGGTGCCTGCTGAGCTTTAGAAGTGTGAAATGGGGCTAGTGCAACCTAGAGATGGAATTTTTATTTTTATTCTTATTTAATCAGTTTAAACTTCAGTAGCTGCATATGGCTGGTGGCTCCCTTCTTGAGCAGGGTGAATCTAGAGGATACACAAACCAATATCATAAGATGTGTTTCCAAGGTCTGTAGTGTCATTTTCATTGCATGGCTTCCCAGGCTTAGAGATATGTCTGCCCCACCATGGGCAACAGACCTCCCTACAATCTCAGGCCAGCTGAGGTGTGACTCCACTGAAAGCTGGGGACAAAAACCACAGACTGCCAGTAGAAGCAAATGGAGACCAGTAGGTACCAGTAGGGCCTGGATGTTGGACGGTGTCAGGTAGGAAGGCAAAGGTGAGTCCAGGAAAAGGGAACCAGTGTATGGGAAGGCCTGGAGGTGAGACAGGTCATCTCAGGGACTACAGAGGGTTCTTCGTCACCATAACATCAAAGGCCAGGGGCCTTGGAAGGGGGCCAGCAGAGGCCTTGCTGCCGGCAGCTCAGCCGGGTTGTGAACTCCGGATGGAGATCCCTCCAGGGCTTGGCAGGTCAGGAGTCAATTGGGGTTTGGTTCAGGGATGCTCAGAGATTCGGGGAGGTGGTAAACAGGAAACCCTTGATTCAGCAATACCTGGTGCACAGTTTGCAAGCCCAGAAAAGGAGCAGTGGGGAGTGGGCAGAGCATTTTAGTAGACAAGAGCCCCGCTCTGCCTTCCATTTTTGTGAGATTCTGTGCTCTTCAGCATGGGGAAGAATTCCTTTACTGGGACTGTGGGGGGCGGACAGCCCTTGCCTTGTTCCTTTTCTTAGTACCTGCCACTGCTGGAGAGAAATCTGAGGGCTGCTCTGAGACCAGACCCCAGATTCCTGGCCTTAAACCTTGGGGGAGGTGTGAGCTAGCAAGAGGGAGGACGCTCACTCGTGGCTGTCCTTACTGGTCTGTCCCAATAGGCCCAAGCCCAGGAGAGGCGGGCGCGGGGTGGGGGTGTTGTCTAGAGGCCATGGCAGCCTGCTCCTTGGGCTCCTGGGAGCCTCCCCCAGTGCCTCCCCTCCCCTGCTGCCACCCTGCCCCCTTGCTGGAGATACACAGGAAAGTGGAGGGAAGAGTCTAAGAAATGAATGTGCAGGATCCTGCACCTAGACTCAGCAATCCAGCGTCTGCCATGTTGGCCTCATCTGGCTTTGTTTTGTGTTGAATTGCGCACTTCTGATCACATTTCATGACACTGCTTCTTCACACGTCAGCAGTCCTCTGCTAAGGATGAGGACTTTCTCCTACGGAGTCATGATGCCATTACCACAGCTGGGGTAACTGTTTGTAATATATATTTATTTACCAATCTCTTCTCCATGTCTACTAGAATTTCCCCAGTTGTCCTCAAAATGTTTTTCAAGCCAGGATTCCTTTAAGGTACTCATTTCTTTGGCCTAGCCTGTTAACCTCATTCAGCCCTGTCTTTTTTACCCCCACGTGATGTCGATTTTCTCCCCCCACTCCCCCACAAGCTGGACTCTTCTTGTGGAATGTCTCACCCTCAGGATGTGTTATCTTAGGGTCTTTTGGCTCTGTTTACTTTGTTCCTCTGTGCCTGTATTTCCTGTCAACCAAAAATTAGGGCCTGAGCAGGGTTGGCAAACCACGGCCCAGCCTCCTATTTTTGCAAAGAAAGTTTTATTGAAACATGCCATGCCCATTGATTTACAAATTGTCTATGGCTGCTTTGCTCTATGATGGCAGACTTGAAGAGTTGTAACAGAGATCTTGGGCCTGCAAAGCCTAAAGTATTTGTTCTTTGGCCCTTTCCAGGAGGGGTTTGCAGATGTTTGGTCTGAGTAGGTATACTTAATATTAAGTGCATCACGTTATTGTGACCTTTTAATGTAAATCTTACCAGGTCGTTTCTCTGCTTAGAACTCTGAGTGGCTTTACTTCCTCTGGGAGTAAACCTCAGAGTTTATGCATATTCTTTTTATTTTTTATTTTTTGTTTTTTTTAATTTATTTTTTTATTTTTTTAAGATTTTTATTTATTTATTTGACAGAGAGAAACACAGTGAGAGAGGGAACACAAGCAGGGGGAGTGAAAGAGGGAGAAGCAGGCTTCCTGCCAAGCAGGGAGTCTGATGCAGGGCTCGATCCCGGGTCTCCGGGATCATGACCTGAGCCGAAGGCAGTTGCTTAACCAACTGAGCCACCCAGGTGCCCCTATTTTTTATTTTTTTTAAGATTTTACTTGAGAGGGCAGGGGAGAGAGGACGCACATGGGGGGAGGAGCAGAAGGAGAGGGAAAAGCAGACTCTGCACTGAGTGTGGAACCCGGTATAGGGCTCCATCCTATGACCGTGAGCTGACATCATGACCTGGGCCAGGAGGATGCTCAAGGGTCGGGTGCATCAAGGGTTGGATGCTCAACCAACTGAGCCACCCAGGCGTCCATTTTTATTTATTTACTTTTGTTTTAAAGTAGGCTCCACACCCAGCATGGAGCCTGGTGCCGGGCTCAAACTCAGGACCCTGAGATCAAGACCTGAGCTGAGATCAAGAGTTGACTGCTGAACTAACTGAACCAACCAGAGGCCCCAGTTTTTGCCATATTTTGCCATATTTTGCTACATGATCTAGTCTCCTCTCCAGAATCATTTTCTACGGCTAGTTTCCTCACTGTAGCCACACTGGTTGCTTTGCAATTCTTTAAACATGCCAGATATACTTCCTGCCTCAGGCTGCAGCAGCGGCCCCACGCTGTGTCACTGTCACAGTGGAGCTTGGGTCCTTGTCCACAGTGGGGAATAGAAGAAGCGGCTGGCCCAGGCTGCCCACGTGGAATCTTGCTTGCTGGTTCCTTGTCTCTCCTCTGTCCACTTGGCCACCTGGCACCCTTTGCCTGGAGGACTGCCATAGTCTCCTGATGCTTCCTCTCCCTACCTCTGATCCACACACCAGTGTAGCTGTGGACTGAAGACAGAAATCAGATCCCATCACCCTCCACACAGACCCTTTAGCGGCTTCCCTGGCTATTAAGGATGAAGATGTCCATCCCTGACCCAGTGCCGCATGGAGCTGGGCGTGTTCTGGGCCTGTTCTCCCTCCTGCTCTAGTCTTCTCCATTCTTCTCTGTCACCTCAGCCATTCGGGCATCTGCTGGGCCTTCTGCAGATACCCGAGGCTTCCTATCTGAGCCTTCAGCGTCAAAATGCAGGCCTGGTGCCCCAGAGGCACTCAGGAAGTGTTTGCTGGCCAGCTGGGCAACTTCTCACGGCAGCCCTTTGAGATACTTGTCCATGCCAGGCACTGCCTAAAGCACTCTGTGTCTCCTGCTCATTTCACCCTTAGACACACGACCCTCGTCCCAGCTCTCTGTGTCGGCCAGCTGAAGCACAGGAAAGTTAGATGGCCTGGCATTGCCACCAGGAAGGGGCAGACCTCGAATTCATGCTAGGCCATTGGCTCCAGAGTCTGCTTCTCAGTCCATGTGTCCTGTCCTGGTGCATGGGAGGCAGCTTGAGGCCTGAGAGGTGAGGTCCCTCAAAGCCCCAGGGCAGTTTGCAGTGCACTTGAGCTCCAGGCCCAGCTGCCTGCTCCCAGGCTGGTCTGCATTTGGCCTAGTGCTGCCCGGGAAAGCGTGGCTCCTCCCAACGGGCCTCCAGAGCCCATAGGGCGGATGAGAAAGTCCCTGAAAGTACTTAGTCAACAGGAGAAGTGCTTGAAGGGCGGTAGGGACTTGCGGGCTTGTGTCATGGGTACCTGCTTGCGTCTGGCTGTGTCATGGGTACCTGCTTGCGTCTCTGGGCCTTAGTTTCCTCATTTGTAGAACAAGGTGAGTGGCAGTACCTACTTGGTCCGGCTTTGGGCAGACTCGGGTTAGGGCGCACAGAGCACCTGCACAGCTTCTGGCCGCGGTGTGCTCTGCAAGCCAGTGGTGCTCCTTTTGCTCTCTGCGGGTGGGGGAGACCCTCTCGAAACAGTGGCTGGGGCAGAACTGCCGACAGGTGTTCTTTACCCCATGCCCAGGCTCCACGGCACTGTGTGCCTTCTTCCCCTGAATCTTCCTGCAGGAGGGCCCTGTTTGAGCCCCCGGGCCTCATCTGGGAAGGGATCTGTTCCTCTCCTCACCGAGTGGCAGCATGGTGCCGGAAGGAGTGCAGGGGTCCACTGTTGAGTCTCAGTGTCAGCACCCCTGTGTGTGTGACCCCCACAAGTGACTCTATCTCGGTGTGCCTCAGTTTCCAATCAGAAATGCCCCACTCTCTCCAGTGTTGTTAAGTGTGGAAGAGGCTGGTGTCTGTGGAGTCCTTATCATGCCTCTGGGAGAAGGAGGGTGGCCCCCCTGGGGGCTCTCCTTTGAGAGCTGGAAGGCACAGCAGCCCCAGCTCTGGGTGGGGACTCCCCTCTGCCCCAGACACCATGTTGCAAACCCTTAAGGAGTACCCTGGATAGAGGCCCTTGCTTTTTCTCTGGAATCCTGTGCTGCAACCTTGCAGTCTTGATCCAGTTGGAACAGGATCGGGGGCTTGTCCAGTGGTGGGAGAGCCCAGTCACCCCTGAACAACCTCCTAGATGTCTCTGGGTTCCTTGGCTCCCTGGGGGGCCTGGGCAGCGTGAACCAGGGTGGAGGGCATAGGCCCAGGCCTCGCCCGGCATCTTGAACACCATCCTGGAGTCAAACCCTTCCCGTGTACGGTGCTCTGTATGCAGCCGCTCTTGCCGAGGAGGGGAGAGCTTGCCCTTGGGGCAGAGTTGCTGTTTGAGCCCCAGTCCACATGGCTCTGGAGCCCCTGCTCCTCATCACCAGCTCTGCATCCCAGAAAGGCCCCTTGGAGCTGCTTCCAGTGCTGCCGTGGTGTGGATGAACTGTCATGTATGTGTGTGTGTGTATAAATATATATTTATACATATTTTTTTTTAAAGATTTTATTTATTTGACAGAGAGAAACACAGCCAGAGGGGGAACACAAGCAGGGGGAGTGAGAGAGGGAGAAGCAGGCTTCCCGCCGAGCAGAGAGCCCGATATGGGACTCGATTCCGGGTCACTGGGATCATGACCTGAGCCGAAGGTAGTCGCTTAACCAACTAAGCCACCCAGGCGCCCCAATACATATTTTTATATGTATTTATATTTATATATACATTGTATAATTGTTATTTATTTATCCAGGCTTCTGTGTTCTCCTCCCCTGTAAACAGAGATGATGGCACATATTGCATCATAGGCTTTACCTTGCTTTTTTCATATGACCGTCTATCAGGGTGTGTATATGTCAGATGGATATGTATTTTGTTCTTTTTAATGTCTCTTAGGAGATTGGTGATTTGTTTATTTTTTCTTTTTTTTAAATAGGTTCCATGCCCAGCATGGAGCCCAGTGCCGGGCTTGAACTCACAACCCTGAGCTCAAGACCTGGGCTGAAGAGTCAGGTGTTTAACCAACTGGGCCACCCAGGTGCCCTGGTGATTTTTCTTTTTTCAGTCCATGGTCTTACACCTGAGGTTAGCATTTAAAACTCTCCAAGAGGTCAATTATGATCTGGTAAAGCCTGTCATGGGATGTGCCCATCCCACCCCTATTATTGAAAAATAGGAATATGAATGTGTGGGTAGGGATTTATATTGTAGTGTGTCCCAAAGAGGTCATGGGTTAAAACAAGTCAAGAAATGAGAGCCTGAGGCCTTGGCTCAGAGAGGGAAGAGCCCGGGGTTGCCCTGCCTGCGTTTGTGTGGGGCCTTGCTGTCAGCTGTGTGGGTGTGCATTGGGTCTCCATGTGTGCCGGGTCTGGGGCCACTTGAACTTTGGCCTCTTTGCTCACTCATTCCCCAGGTACCTAATGAGTGCCCACTGAGGTGCTGTGTTGTACCATGGACAGACAGACGAAATCTCTGCCCTTGTGGGCCTGACATACATGGGTTATGGGGCGCCTGGACTTGGCCCGGGGAGGGTCAGTGTGCCAGCCCCTAGTGTTGGTGCTGGCAGTATTCACACATCTGTCTTATGAAGCACCGTCTACTGTGAGCAAGGCCACTTTAAGACCTGGAGCTTCCACATGGGAGCTGGGGCCTCTGGGGGCAGCGACTGCTTGGTTCAGCAAGCCTTGGAGCTGAGCAAGAATGGCCCTGCCCTTTGGCTCTGGAAGGTCATGGGCTCTTTGTGATTCCATCTACCATGCTCTGAGCACCCACTGTGCTTCTCTTGAATTGTGGCTTTTTTTTTTTTAATTTGTTTTCTTTTGTTTTTTTAAACTGTGCCTCAGTTACCCCATCTGTAACACAAAAGGAGGGGTGAATGTTCTGGGAGTGTTTGTGTTGAGGGAATATTGGAATTAGACTCCTCCTTGCCCCTAACTCCCAGTTCCCCTCCCTGGAGCAGCCAGGGCCCCATGTCAAGCACAGCCTTCCAGAGGGGTCCCGTGCTGGGGCGAGCACACGTGCCTGAGCGTACAATGCTCTTCTAACTCTAGGAGTGTGACACTCTGCTCTGTTCTGCACCTTCTTTTTTCCCTTAAGATGTCTCAGGCTGTCCCAGGTCTGCATCTAGAATCCCTGAGCGGCTGGGCGTTCCTTGCATAGAGGCTTCACACGTTTTCCCTGTACCTCCCGGCGCCCGGGGAAATCCAAGATGCCGTCACCTGGAGGCACACCATTATCTTCTGTAACACCAAGCAAAAGCAATACCCAATTCAATCGAGATAGGCCACCGACTGTGAGGGGCCCCAAATTCCAGCAGTGTCCGAACACGGGGAGATGTGCGCATGGGACTCCTGGCCATGTGGAGGAGCCGTGGCACCCCTCAGGATGTGAGAAGCTGGAGGCCAAGTGCAGCCCCCGGGGGTGGCCCTGGCTCCTCAGGCCCCTTGCTCCCTGCGTGACCTTGGCCAGCGGCCTCCGTGCCTCAGGAGTGCAAGCACAGTCTCACCTGTTGCCTGGGGCTGGGGGTGATTCTGGAAGAAGCAAGGCTGACCGGCCAGTTTCACTGAGACTTATCTAAATAGCTGTGTTTTAGGAGGTTGCCCGCTTGGGCTCTTCGAGTTTTCTTATTCTTAGTGTGGATTTTATTTTTCTCACTGTTCACGGGGCTGTTTCATAGACCTAAGCAGAATAGGGGGCTCAACACACACTGGGTCAAGCCACCTAAAATTGTGTGGTGAGTCAGACATGGGAGGGGTATGGAAAATGGAGTATCATTCAGCCTCCTACTTTCTTTTTTGTAGTCTCTGGTTGTTTTTACTTACTTCTCCTAGATTTCTTTTTCCTTTCTAGAGACAGAACAGTTTGCAAGTATCAAAAGAAAGCTATTTCCGAGCAAGTTCTAAATCGTGAGTGACAGAAATAGTTTATTCTTAAACCAAGCTCCTTTTGGCTGGGACCTGCTTCCCTGTCTGCCACCTTCTGCTTCATGTCTCTGCCCCACTAGGAACCTCTGTCCCTAAGCCTTCCTGGCAGATAGCTCCCTCCAGGGAATTTTGCTGTATAAGATCTTCAGCTTTCTTTGGCTGATGAATTCTTCGTTTTTACTCTTGGTTTGCTTTTACAAATCATTGTGCTTATCGTTTGTTCTGAAGGAATCCCCAGGAGCACTGTGGCTCAGGGTGGTGGCTTATTTTTAAGGGGCTGTGAAGAAAGGTGGTCTCCCCTTTGGTCATTGAATTGCTGCTCAGCTTAGGCCAGGCCACCCTAGAACATAGATACAGTCTCTGTCCTAATTCCACTATTGCCCTCTCTTACCCACTGTAGCCAGAGGATCTGCAAAATGTTGGTCTTGTCCCATTGACACTCCCCCCCCGCAGCTCAGACAGATCTTGCCAGGATGCTCAGATATTGGGTCATTTGCTCCCATTGGAGGGGGCAGGGCTCAGTCCTTCCTGCCCAGGCTCCCTGGGACTCATCGCTCTTATGGCCTGTCCCTCACAGGGAGGAGTGGATGCGAGCCATTCAGATGGTTGCCAACAGCCTCAAGCAGCGGAGCCCAGGTGAGGACCCCATGGACTATAAGTGTGGCTCCCCCAGCGACCCTTCTGCGGCTGAGGAGATGGAAGTGGCAGTTAGCAAGGCTCGGGCCAAGGTGGTAAGTGCTGGGGGCCAGGTGGCCAGTCTGGGAGCACCCCTCTCCCCACCAACACTGGCTCTGCCGCCCTTGGTTTCTATACAGTGCGCACAGGGGTGCAGCCGGGACCCTTGGTGACTGCCCTGTGGATGCAGGTACCCCAGGGCTGCTCTTGGCCCCTGGAATGAGGGACAGCCACACCCTCAGAGATTGTGAACACCTGTCTGCCCCAATATCCGAGCCTCCCGGGGCCCCCCTTCCTGGGAGAGCCCTGGTCTGAAGGCCACTTCAGAGCAAATAGTTCCTGCCCAGAGCCTCCCTTCCTGCTCCTGCCTGAGTGTTTTGGCAACAGAGTCCTTCGATTTTTCTTTTCTCTTTGTTAAAATGTTCTCCCATGGGCCACGTGCCAAGCACTGACTGCCCCACTCTGGTCCCCTCCTGGACAGACCATGAATGACTTCGACTATCTTAAACTTCTGGGCAAGGGCACCTTTGGCAAAGTGATTCTGGTGCGGGAGAAGGCCAGTGGCCGCTACTACGCCATGAAGATCCTGCGGAAGGAAGTTATCATCGCCAAGGTGGGTGCCCCCGGGGCTGCTGCTGGCTGGCTGCCTGTGCCTTCGGGGAATGTGTGGCCCACCCCACCCTATCCCCTGGACGCTCCGGGAACTTGGGAGGAGAGTCTGACTAGGCCTCACCCAGCAGGCGCTATCAGGGCCCGAAAGCAGGTCTTCTGTAGAGGAATGGGTTAGTGGGGAGGCCCTGTGGGCAGGGGCTCAGCTCAGGGCCTCTCCACAGGAGGCTGGGCCAGAATGGAGTTCTGTTCCTTTTGTCTCCCTTTAAAGTTTTTAAAAGGGAAAATTCCCAACATACACAAAGTATTTAAAAGAAAAATAAACACCGTGGACTTCCATGTAGCCAACATCCAGCTTCAGTAGTTGTCAATATTTGGCCCGTCTTGTTTCATTAGCTCTGCCCTCCCCTTTGTTCTGGAGTATCTTAAGGCACGTTCTAGACATTGTATAATTTCAGCCATACATGCCTTTTTTTTTAAAGATTTTATTTACTTTTGAGAGACAGTGAGAGAGAGAGAGAGTGAGGGAGCGCACAAGCTGGGGCAGAAGGAGAGGGAGGAAAAGGCTCCCTGCAGAGTAGGGAACCTGATGCGGGCCTCGATCCAAGGACCCCGGAATCAGGACCTGAGCTGAAAGCAGACACATAACCAACTGAGCCACACGGGCGCCCCAAACCCATATATACTTAGATATGTATCCTTAACAGCTGAAGATTTTGAAGACTATAATGGGATTATGGTCTCATCCAGCAGAGCTAACAGTCCCCTATGTGACTGGTCCGAGGCAGGCTTCTTTGGCCTCAGCACTGTCGGCCTTTGGGGCCAGATCATTCTCTGTGATTGGGCTGTCCTAAGCACTGTGGATGAGTAACTGCACCCTAGCCTTCACTCCTAAGGCCAGTAGCACCAAGTTGTGACCGTCGAAAATGTCAGACATTAGCACCGTGTGTCTCCTGGGGATGGACTCAGCCCAGGAAGAGCCAGTGTCCCAGTGCTGCAGGCGGTACAGGATTTTCAGCAGCTCCCCGGGGCCTGCTCCAATACCACACTTGAGCCTGTGTTCAAGTGTCCTGCAGGGCATGTGAAGCCCGTGCTGGGCCCACCCCAAGTGTCTGATTTGGTAGGTCTGGGAGGGTCCTGGGAATTGTCATTTCCCTAAGTTCCTAGGCTACATGATGTTGCCAGTGTGGGGACCACGGACTGGGAACCCCTGCTCCTCAGCATAGAGTCCTGATCAGATCCACTTCCTTTTTTCAGCAACACTACTTACAGTGGTGATCCCCACTGTCTGCGGGGTCATGTCCGAGGTCCCACTATAGTGGCTGCTTCTACCTCCTTAGAGGTGCTAAACTTGGCCTGTAGGTTCTGTAGGTGACAGCTCAAGCCCTCTATCACAAAGTCTCCATTAACTCCTCACCTTCTGGCTTTGAGAGTGAGCCACTGATTGGCTTTGTCTGGGGCCAGCCTTTCTTCTTCTTCTTTTTTTAATGTATTTATTTGAGAGAGAAAGCACAAGTGGGGGGAGGGGCAGAGGGAGAGAATCTTCAAGCAAACCTGCCTCTGAGCACAAAGCCCCACATAAGGGCTTGATCTCACAGTCCATGAGATCATGATCTGAGCCAAAACCAAGAGTCAGGTGCTTAACCCACTGAGCCACCCAGGTCCCCCTGGGGCCGTTACTTCATTCTGGCTTACAGATGGTACTGTGCCACTCCTGCCTTTCTCTGTGGAGTGGTCAGGAAGAGAAGTGCATTTCCCCGAAGTATTGTCTGCCTCCTGCCATCCCTCAGGTGGGGGCGGGGGAAAGTGTGGTGTTGCCCGCCAGCCCCTCACCCAGCCTCTGTCTACAGGATGAAGTCGCCCACACGGTCACTGAGAGCCGGGTCCTCCAGAACACCAGGCACCCGTTCCTCACTGTGAGTGGTACTTTCCTCTCAGGCAGGGCCTGGCCTCCCTGTGTGCCATGAGAGGCCTGCTTCAGAGAGGGCTCAGGAAAAGAGCCCTACCCTGCCACCATTAAGCACGATTTTGTGTTGGCCTAGTGGCCAGGGCCAGATGGCATTGGGCTCCCCAAAAGGCTTGAACCAAACCCCAGGGTTGGCAGCTTCTGCACAGATGGTGGCTTCATAGCAGTGCTTCAGCTGACTGATGATACCACATTACAAGATGGCTCCTGGAGAGCACGACTACTCTTCTTGAGTTAGAGGCATTTGGCCTAGCTGATCAGGGAGGGAACGTTTATTCTTTTATTCCTGTTTTTAAATGTAATCATAGAAGGAGATGTAGTCTTATGCTGCCGTCAGCTTAGTCTGAGACACCTGTTTGGGCTACAGTCTCCATCCAGGCCAGCAGCCATCAGTTAAATGGACCAGGTTGAGGATGGCTTGTGGGGTGGGGTCATTCCCATAGCGCAGCAGCTGTCCAGGTGTTGTATTAAGCCATGGCACTTGTTCAAATGAAATTTTATGAGGTACTTTGATTCAGAAGACAGAATAGTAGACTATTCTGTAGTAGACTACAGAATAGCAGAGGGGTCACTCAGGGGTTCTGTAAGGAACTTTCTGTAGGGCTCCTTAGAGCATAGTGAGAACTGCTGTTTATTGGCAGGTCACTTGTGCATCCTGTCTCTGGCTTGGCTCCCAAGCCATTGCCAACTCCCAGCCAGCAAACTGTGTGTGTGTGTGCAACACACATGACTGTGGAGAGAGGGAAAACAGCTCTGGGTTGCTCAGAACTGAATGTCTCCCTGGCTGCGCCTCTCAGAAGTTTAGTTGAAGGCTGAAGACAGCATCCTTCAGCCCAGTAACAGTTTCCCTGCTCTCAGGGCCACAATCTCAGTCATGTACCCCAAAAGGCAAAGCTGAAGTTTGAGCTCCGGCTTCCAGGGTTGGGAGGGGTGTTCCTGCAGAATTAGCAGAGAGCCTGTCTTCCTGCCCCACAGGCCCTGAAATACGCCTTCCAGACCCATGATCGCCTGTGTTTCGTGATGGAGTATGCCAATGGCGGTGAGGTGAGCAGCAGCCCCCAGCCAGCCTCCCATGTCTCCTTCCCAAACGTCAGGACAGCGGAAGGGAGCCATGAGTGAGACAATGGGGGTGGCAGGGACTTCACTGGATGTCACATCGTCCCCCCCTCCCACCTGCCCCTCATAGCCCTTGAGATAGACATCATCACTTCCATTGCCCAGGCAAGGAAACTGAGGCACAGAAAGGTTAAGTGGCTTGCCCAAGTTCACCCAGCTAGTGAGTCAGGGGTAAGATGCACACACAGGCACTGAGAAGTGTGGAGGGCTGCGGGGTTGCTGGCCAGCATGTTCTGGAGGGCATCCTGTAAGGCCGCAGGAAAATGTATGGGGAGGGGGTTGGGCCAGCCGGTCCATGCTCTCCTGCTGGGAGGAGGCTGCTACTCCTTGTCACTGGGCTGCTCCTGCTCAGGCTGTCACCTGTTCCTCATCCCTCACAGCCTTCTCTCTGCACATAGGTGTCACCCACTGGCTCCCGATTGTGGGCTTCATCTGTTCCACTGTTCTCACAGCTTAGTTTCACCTACTCGTAACTTGTGTTCCTATGTGTTTTGCTCACTCCGTTCCTCTGTCCCCTCACACTGTCCCTCCTGACTCTCCGCTGGGTGCCTTCTAACTGTCCTTCACTCTTCATGCCTTGCTGCGTGTTTTCCCCATGGGAGTTCTTCCCTGCTTACCATCTCTTACTTGGTTCATCTCGCTGTCACTTACATGTTCAGGGAGTAGGTGTCACCATGACACTGGGCTGGGTCTTGGGGGCCAGTGGGCAGGGTACTGAGTTTCGCTTCTCTGGGCTGATGTCTGACCTTCTGCCTCTTCCTCTCACAGCTGTTTTTTCACTTGTCCCGGGAGCGTGTCTTCACAGAGGAGCGGGCTCGCTTCTATGGTGCGGAGATTGTTTCTGCCCTCGAGTATTTGCACTCGCGGGACGTGGTGTACCGCGACATCAAGGTGAGCGTGCACTTGCCTCCTGGCCCGTGGCACCTGCAGGGTGCACAGCAGGGAGGCTGCACCCAGGCCCTCAATCCTAGACCTCCCCCTCCCCGGAGGGTCTACCCTGTGGGTGTTCCTGAATCCACCTTGCTGTGTGACACCAACCCGCCTGCCTCAGAGGCCCTGTGGGCCCTTCTGAGCCTCCGGTGAACCTCTGTGCAGGGAGTGGGGCCTGGGGAGGGGTGCTCACGTTCGTCCAAGTGCCATAAGAGGTGGTTTTGCAGGATCCACCAGAGCCAACTGTCCACGTGCCCTGCGAGCCAGCCATTCTGCGCTGGGTTTATGCATGGCTGTAGCAGGTCCTGTGTCTCCCCCAGAGCCTGCGCACCACAGCGGCACACTGTTGACAGGAGCCCCAGGCTGGAAGCGACCCCAGGGTCCACTGTGCGGGAGGTGCCAGATGGTGCTGCGCTGACCCCGTGTGGCCAGGCTCCGCATGGCCATTACCCAGCGAACCGTGGCTCTGTGGCCGTGCACATGCACCTCCCAGGCTCGGGTGGAGCGGAAGCCAGGATGGACCACACGTTTTAGGGGGTGTCCTTAGGCGGGGAAACTGTAAAGAAAAGCGGAGCAGTGGAGTTTGTTCTCAGTTGGGGGCATAGTTAATAACAGGGAAGGGGCACATGGGGGAGTTCTAAGGGTCTGGGAATGGTCTCTTAACCTTGTGGAGCTTCCACAAAGGCCCATTAAATTGTCTATTTGTGTTAAATTCAGTTAAAAGTGGAGGAAGGACACCTGGCTGACTCAGTGGGCAGAGCAAGCATCTCCTGATCTCGGGGTTGGGAGTTGAAGCTCCATGTTGGGCCTAGAGTTTACTTAAAAAAAAAAAAAAAAAAGTGGAGGAAAAAAGCTGGTGTTGCTCACATGCCAGAAGATGCAGCCCACAGTGGGGGCAGCAGGGTGGCAGGGGCTGGCGGGGGTGCTGGGGAGGTGTGAGGTCTGGCCTCCCTCTGAGCCGCAAGGGCTTAACCTTGTGCTGGGGGTGTACCCCGTGGTCAGCCTGGAGCCCCCAGCATGACAACTATTGCCCCAGGCCAGAGCCCTCCCAGGGAATGGCTGGGGCCCATACGGTTTGGGGGCTGGAGGGCTGGCTAACAGAAAGCCTTGGGAAGACATGACCCTGGTACATTGACTTTTCCTACAGCTGGAAAACCTCATGCTGGACAAAGATGGCCACATCAAGATCACTGACTTCGGCCTGTGTAAAGAGGGCATCAGTGACGGGGCCACCATGAAAACCTTCTGTGGGACACCGGAGTACCTGGCACCCGAGGTGCCTGGGG
Source organism: Spilogale gracilis (assembly GCA_004023965.1). NCBI lineage: Eukaryota > Metazoa > Chordata > Mammalia > Carnivora > Mephitidae > Spilogale > Spilogale gracilis. The sequence continues at coordinate 39,523 of PITA01005141.1, read as the reverse complement.
CTGGAGGTCCCGGGCGCGTGAGGGCAAGGGAGGAGGGCCCTCAGACCTGTGTGGTTTCCCTAGCTCAGACTCTGTGAGGACAGGCTCCCATTCCTTGGATGGCCCTCCTTGGGTCCCTGTGAGCCCCATGGCCCCTGGGAGCATGGGCCTGGCCCCTCACTGCCCCTCCCTGCTCAGGTGCTGGAGGACAACGACTACGGCCGTGCGGTGGACTGGTGGGGGCTGGGTGTGGTCATGTACGAGATGATGTGTGGCCGCCTGCCCTTCTACAACCAGGACCACGAGCGCCTCTTCGAGCTCATCCTCATGGAGGAAATCCGCTTCCCGCGCACACTCAGCCCCGAGGCCAAGTCCCTGCTTGCTGGGCTGCTTAAGAAGGACCCCAAGCAGAGGTGAGGGCTGGAGTCTTGTGCTTCTCAGCCCAGGGCCACCTGCTGCCACCGTCCCCTCGGCCTGGAGGGGGCTGACTGCACAGGCACACACCTGCGTGTTGTCCCCACAGCACTTCCATCACCACTGCTGTGAGCGCCTAGCGAGGATGCTCTTGGGGCCAGGCTTATCCTTAGCACTCTGCCCGTGCCTCCTTGTTCTTGGGGGACGCTCAGATAGAGGGCAGCCCTGAGCCTGGCTGAGGGTGGCCGAGCCTGCCCTTCCGGCTCCTATTCTGGATTCGGAGTCCAGGTTGCAAGCTCCCTGGCTTTGACCATGTGCCCATGAGCTCCCCTCTCTGAGCCACAGTTTCATTCTCTGCGACGAGTTTGTGCCAGGACAGGACCACTAAAGGTTGTTCAGGGCCTGCACCAAAAGCCTCTCTCCCAGAAGCCACTGGCCCGGGAGGCGGGTGCTCATGGCCATCTCTGCCCAGGCTCGGCGGGGGGCCCAGCGACGCCAGGGAGGTCATGGAGCACAGGTTCTTCGTCAGCGTCAGCTGGCAGGACGTGGTACAGAAGAAGGTGAGCCCCGCCACCTGCCGGCTCCCTCTGAAGGGTGGCCTTGGCCAGGGTCCTGAGTCTGGGCTCCTTTCCTCCGCAGCTTCTGCCACCCTTCAAACCTCAGGTCACCTCTGAGGTTGACACAAGGTACTTTGATGATGAATTTACCGCCCAGTCCATCACAATCACGCCCCCGGACCGCTGTGAGTGTCTGGCCCTCCGTTGGGGGTTCTGGCTGGGTATGCAGGGGGTGGGGTTTGCCCTTGACCTTCCTGGGGAGAAAGCTGACGGCCCACGCCCGGTGTCTGGGCAGTTTGCCTGCAGTTTGCTTGCAGGGCTTTTTGTCATTGGGCTGGGCACCTTTGGACCCAGTGAGGGTCACCAGGAGCTGTCGGCTACAGGCCATTCCAGAGCTCAGGAGGCACATGGCAAGCTGTTAGGGCTGGAATGGCACATTTGTAGCTGTCTTTCCAAATCACCCAGGTCTTTGGGGCCCGATTTGTTCATCACTTCTGCACCTGTTTGAGTTCTTGTTCTCACTCAGCCATTGCTGGGCCGTGCTGGGGAGCCAGCAATGACTGAGACAGCCCTGGCCCTGCCTTGAGAGAGCTTCGGGCCAGGTGGGGCGACAGCCCAGGGTGGTCAAGTGTAGGATGTAGGAGCCCAGGGACTGGGGAGACCCAGAGGAAGTACCTGACCTTGCCTGTGAGTCAGTGCAGGTGGCTTCCTGGAGGAGGAGACATGGCAGCTGAGCAGAAGGAAGGACGTGCGGGAATGGAGCCCAAGAGTGGGGGTGTTGTAGAGGCCAGAGTAGTTGGGGGAAAAAGGGGGGCTGGGGCCAGAGGATCTTGGGGGCCTCTGGGACGAACAGGGACTTGCTGTGTGAGGAGCTGGGAAAGGTTTGGTGCAGGAGGGGCAGGGCTGCATCTGGGCTTTACAGAGGCCCTCTGGTTGTACATGGAGGCTGGATTGGCCGGGCAGAAGTGGCAGCCAGGGCGGGGGACAGGGAGAGGTCTGGTCTAGGCCAGAGTGGGGCACCAGAGGGGAGAGCGAAGTTGGCAGAGGGAGCAGCCTGTGGGGCCTGTGGGCCTAGGCTCTGGTTGGGGGTGGGCCTATGTCAGGGAGAGTCTCTAGGTCTTCCCTGTCCTATTCTCACGAATGGCCTGCCAATTGGGGGTTCATGCTACCTGTATTCCTTCCTGAGGCCGGGCCCCCGTGCCCGCTCCCGGGAGTGCACTTGGGGTGCTGGGCCCTCCGCAGGCCCGTTCTCCCCAGTCTACCTCCATCTGCCCCCCACAGATGACAGCCTGGGCTCCCTCGAACTGGACCAGCGGACCCACTTCCCTCAGTTCTCCTACTCGGCCAGCATCCGAGAGTGAGCAGTGCCGCCCGCCTCGGACATCACCGCTGCAGGATGCTCATTCAGCAGCCATCACTGCCCTGGGGGCTTTCTCTTTGTTTTTAAACTTTTTATTTTGCCTTTTTTTGTTTGCATCCCCATCCCTTACCTGCTCACCTCCATTTCCAGTTTTTTCTTTAGCCCTCTGCCAAACTCACCTCAGTGGTCCCAGCGGCCCTGCCTCCAGGATCCTGTCCTGTCCTCACCTTTGTGCCCAGACCAGGATTTGGGAGACTCTCCACTGGCCACACCAGGACCAGGCCTTCGGGCGGATGGAGAGATTCCGGTTTTTAATCAACACAAGCCCCAGTGAGGGCGATGTGTGGCGCTGCAGATCCCGCCCAAATTTCTGGCCATGTGCCTGCAGGCAGCCCGCCCCTGCACCACTGCCTCGATCAGTGGCTGCCTTCTGGTGGGACACCTTGTGGGACATGATGCCTGGTGGACAGTGCCCTGGTGCTGTTGGGCTCAGCGAGGCCTGGCATGGGTGGTCTGGCCCCTTCCCCCACAGGGGCAGCAAAGCAATAATGTCCAGGGACAGGCAGGGGACCTTTGGAAGTTGCAGGGTTGGGGTTTCGGGAACCCCTCATGTAGATGGGGCCCGATCTACCCTGGGGGGCACAAGGAAGGCCAAGGGTATGGGCACTGCCTCCTTGCCCTGCCTTCCCCAGCTTCCCAAGCTGCTCTCCTGACCCTGTGGATGACGCAGGAGGAACATTTGGGGACGAGCCTCCCCCCCACCACCCAGTCCTGTGCCTTACCAGGGCTTCCTTCTGGCTGGCCTTAACTCCCGCTGGGCTCAGGCCTGGCCCTAGCCCTTGCCAAGGATGAGGGCTGGGCTCACCCCCTTCTTTCCGCCAGGGGTGGAGGGGTGCCAGCTGCAGCTGTTAACCCATCTCACACCAAGACAGTATTGGGCCCCGAGGACTGGGGTCGAAGAGGAGGTGGGGGTGGGGGTCTCTGGTACATACTGGGGAGTCGCCTCTGAGCAGGCGAGTCTCCAGGGCCCCCCCTCACTCCCCCTCCCTGGGCCCCACATTCTGCAGCCTTAAGGTGAACGTGTGTCACTGCTGTGGGCACACGTTTGTGTGTGTGCCTCAGCCTGTGTGTGTGTGTGTGTGGATGGCCCGTGCATCTGGGACATGGATGCACATGGGGGTGTGTGTGCATGCATATTGGGTATGTGTGTGTGAGGGCAAGCGTGTCCCAACCTTGAGTGCGGGGGGGGGGGGGGGGT
>PITA01005141.1:22640-35855 GCA_004023965.1 Spilogale gracilis | reverse complement strand
TAGTTCAGAGAGAGACAGCCTAGGGTGGGGTGAGGGTTGGTTTGGGTGGGTGGGGGGTCTTTTTCCTTTCTATGTGTGTATGTCACTTATCTGACAATTCTCTATCCTCCCCACTGGCCTTCCCCATTCCTCCCATTTGTACGGTACAAGCAATAAAGACACTCGTTTCAGACCAGGGCCTGCTGCCCTGGGCCCTTCCTTGCCTGTGGAGCCTGGCCCCGCTAACCCGCACAGGCCCCGCTAACCCGCTCCGGGACCTGTCTGCTGCGGCGGGACCTGGGCACCTGGAGCCGCACTCACCCTTTTACCGTCGGGGTGGCGCCCCTGCGGGTGGAAGCCGCTGAGGGGCCTGGAAAGCTTCCTGGGGTGCGCGGATGGCGGGCCGAGACCATGCCAGGTCTTCAGAAGTTAACCAGGTGAAGAGGAGGACGAGGGTAGGGTAGTCACGCGGGTGGCTGTGAACGAGGGTGTGTGAGGCATGACAGCCCTGGAAGCGAGCATGAGGGAGTGGGTTCATTGCGTGGGGCCCTTGGGCCCTGGAGCTGGGTACTGTCTACATGTCCTCTTCTCTCCACTTAGGCTACACAAGGGAGCCTTGAGGCCCCCAGATTCCAGTACAATCCTTGGTGTATGAATGGGAGTTGTGATGGCTGTCAGCAGGGGGCACCTTTGCTTACAGTCCTCACAGGTCTGGGATCCTCTGAGGGTCACCCCCTTTAGCCTTCATTTCCCATACTTGGCTCCTTCTGCCCACACCTGGGGACGAGGGTGGCCCCGGCCCCAGTGAACTGAATGTCAGACTTTGCTGGAAGGGGGTTAGGGTTTCTTTGCATGCGTGGAGTCTCGGAGATCTTGAGTGAAGGTAGCAGAAAAATCAGGTTCGGTGTATGGGAATCTGCGTTCGCTTCAGTGAAGACCCAAGGGATGCGTGGCTTTTTCTCACTTCCTGTGGACTGTATTTATTTAATAACAAAAGCGCGTCCTGGCGGTCATAAGACCAGCAGCAGACAAGCTTCTAGAGAAAAGTCTTCTAGTTTTCCCTCCAGTCGAGGCCCCTGAGGTGGCCGGGGCCAGTTCGTTTTCATGTCACCCCCCTTGCTCACTGGGGGGGGGGGCATCCTGAGCCTACCTCAGTCCACTGGATCACCTTGCAGCCCCCGGGACCCCGGTGCGGGGTCCACAGGCTGATGAACTGCTTCCCTTGGGCAAACATAGCTCCCTAGCTGTAGTGGTGCTTCCTTCTGTAGAACTTTTCCCAAAGGGACTGTCAGGTGGGAGCGTTCTAATAAAATCTTACCAATTGGAAACCTTTAGTTTTGAGTAGATGAATCTGTCTTTTGTCATGCGCTTGTGGGAAATTCCACGTGTTATGTTTGTGTAAGAATAATGTGAGCAACACTGCAGTCTGAGGAAGCCAGCGAAGTGAAAATGCGCCCGATGCCAGGTCCTGAGTGCTCATCCTGGTGAGGAGATGCACGGGGCACCAGAAGAAGACTCTTTCCCTTCGGGTTGGGTTGGGTTGGGCGCAGCTTGCCTCCCAGTTAGTGCCAAGTGTCTGGGCTGCACCTGCTGCATCTTTCCAGGGCTCCTGCCTGCGGACAGACATTGTTAATGGGACGTGTTGGTCACTGGTAAAGACGAGAGCCTCTAAACCCTCTTTTCTGTGTTTTGGGGACCTCCTCACCGACATGATGTGGAGGTCCCTCAACTGATCCAGCCGCCCCCAGTTGACATAATTGACACGGTCTCCAGGTTTTTTGCTGCTCCTGGCGGTGCCAGAATAAACCTTAATGATCCAGTTTTCCCATGCTTTTGTCGCCTGGGTGGCTGGAATTTAATATGTGTCCGAGAGCTGATTCACAGATTGTTACCTTTATTTTTTAAATAATTGCACGTGCAGGTTTGGAGCAGAAAATTTCCAAAGAATAGTACTAAACATGATTCTAGGACTGGAGCACCTTGTAGTGCCCCAAAGTAAGGACCCGCTCAAAAGCTGGCAAGGCAGAGCCTCCCCGTTTGGGGGGCATGAGAAGGGACTTGGGGCCCATGGAAAGTGCTCCCGCTGGGCTGAGAGTCCTTGGAGCAGCAAAAGAAAGCATAGCACTGGCTCATAACCAAAGTTCGCAACCAGTGAGTTCGCACAGAGATAAAGGTAAATGGGAGCAGACAGATCTGAATGGACTTCAGGTAATCACTGTAGATGCTGTGCCTCCAGGGAGGGGGATCATCTCCCCTATTCCTTACATGTGGGATGCAAAGTGACTGCCTTCCAAAAGGGACAGTATAGAAAGGGGGGAAGCAACTTTTCTGTGAAGAAACCTGACACATGTCAGTCAGGTGATCAAGTTTCAACATCAACCGTGTAACTCCTGTTGGCAGGAAGTGCCCTTGATACCTTGATGGACATTGAGGGTGCTATCCCAGTTGGTCCGTGGTTGTGACAAAGGTACTACACTAGGATGTTACAGGGAAAGGTAAGTTTGGGGTGTAGGGGAACTCTCACTTTGCAGCTTCCCATAAACCTACTATAAAATTTGACCTTAAAGTAAAAAGCATTCTCATTAACCCTTCACATGAGTCCCTGCAACATCTCACTCCTCCCGCCCCCATCCCGTGTTTCCATGCCCTCCCTGAAGGGAGAACATTCTCTTGCATGACCACAGTTCAGTTGTCCAGCTCAGGAGGTGAGTACTGAAACAACCCTCTTCTCACAGATCTTTATCAAATTTCATTAATGGTCACACTCCTGTCCTTGTAGATGAGGGAACAGTCACCAGGCCGATGCCTCCTGTTGCATTTGGTTGTCAGGTTTAAAACCTACAGGGCAGTTATTTCGCAGAATGTCCTTCAGTTAAGGTTTGTGGCCTGATGTTTCCTCAAGGATCTAGTCCAGCTACCTTTGGCAGGAAGTCTGGGAAGTGCTGTGCCCTTCCCCCTGCATCCTGTCAAAGAGGCACATGAGATTCTGTCCCGTGACTGGTGAGGACTTCGAGCCCTTGCTTCAGGTGGAGCCTGTCAGGTGTCTCCACTGTAAAGTCATGCCTTCCCTTTGAGGTTGGTGTCTTGTGTAGAGATACTCTGAAAATGTAGAGATCTACGTTTTGATCAAGTCAGGCAACAACGGGAACAGCAAACACAGGCCCTTAGGCCAGCAGGTGCTGGATGTGGTTGGGGAATGTAGAGGCCAGGGTGTGTCAAAGGGAAAGAGGGAGGGGGAGAACAGAAGGGAGTGGGGCTAGAAAGGTAACAGTAGGCCGAAGGGACCTTGTGGCCGAGGTAAGGAGTTGGGGTGTTATTTGGTGGGGGGGTGTTAAGTGTGACAGGAAGTCATTGGCTTGGCATCTCACATTCCCCTGCTCACTTTTCTAGTCTTGCTGATCTCCCAGTGCCTGAAAACAGCAATCCCTTTCCTACCGTGGTGCCTTTGCTCACGCTATTCCCACCACTTGGAATATTCTCCCTTCTCTTTGCATTCCTGGCTCCTTGCCTTTCAGGTTTCACTTCAACATCACCTCAGAGAGGCCCTTCCAGGCCACCATTTCTAAGTTATGTGCTGCCTGTTCACTTAGTCATTCAACAAATATTTCTTGAGTACCTGTGGTGTGCCAAACTCCGTTCTAGGCACTGGGAATACAATCAAAACAAAACACCAGACAAACCTTGCCCTCCTGGGGTTCATGTTCTCATCAGGAGGGAGACAGTAAATAAGGTCAGGCAGTAAGTGCTAAGGAGAGAGTAAGGTACAAGGAACAGTGATAGGAAATTCTCAGGATAGCCTTTTTCACAGAGAAGGCAGCATCCGAGTAAATACCTTAAATGAAGGCTCTCTGAGGGAGGAGCATTTCAGGCAAAGGAAATAGCCAGTGTAAAGGCCCTGAGGTAGAAAGGTAGAAGTGTGTGTGCATGGGTGAGAATGGGCCAGGGTGCTGGTGTGGCAGGAGAGACATGGGTTGGGGGGAAGGTTGGGAGATGAACTCACCTTGTGGACTCTCAAATTGAGAGAGATGGGAACCATGATGGAATTCTGAACAGAGGCAGAGTGCAATCTGACTTGGGTGTGCACAGGATCCCGTCTGGCTGCATGGGGGAAACAGACCGTGGGGAATGGGAACCAGGGAGCAGTGGGGCGGTGGCTGCACTAGTCCAGACCAACTGCTGGTCACTTGTCTTAGTGGTTTTGAAACAATCCTTACTTTACAGCTGAGGAAAGGGAGCCTCGGAGGGGCTGTTTCTGATCCTGCAATAAGTAGCAGGAAGAGGATTCGACTCCAGCTGCCTGACTTTAGGTTCGGAGGGGCCAGAGCCAACCTGCATAGCGTTCACCATCACTTCTGCACCTGCCCCGGTGAGGCGTGCTCAGCGCGCATGCGTACAGGCACAATTTAAAGCGCCCGCCACGGGTCCTTTGCTCCAGGAGGAAGAGGGGTGCTCGGTTTCCACAGGTTTCTCCCCTGTGGAGAATGCTGGTGAGATGCAGCAGCCGGGGCCCCGCCTCCGACTCGGGCCTCTTATCCAGCCGCTGACCCCCACCACCGCTCTCCCTTGCAGAATCCTGCCGCCACCTCCCCTGACCTTCCGAGAGCTCCTGGCCCGGACAGCATCTCCGAGGGCAGGAGCATGTCTCCAGGACTCCAGGAGAGGCCCCCTGGGCGGTGCGCGCCTCCGGGGCTGGCGGAGGCCCTGAGCGCGCTGGGGCTGGAGGGAGAGCGCGAGTACGCTGGGGACATCTTCGCGGAAGTCATGGTGAGCGCGCCCCGGAGGGCAGCAGTTGGGGCAGAGGGTTTCGGGTTAGATGAGGCGAGAGCTGGCCACTCACCCAACACCCACTCCACAAAGCCGCTCTAAACTCCCACCTGCCTGCAGCCACTCCTACTCGTCGCCCCTATTCCTTCATAAATAAGTTAGCAACTTATTAACAAATGTATCTGAGCATATTCTAGGCCCTGGGGATGCTGTGAACAACATAGTCGGCTCTCATTGTGAACAACCAAGCAAATGTAGGTACTAATAGAAGGGAGACCAAAGTGCAGGCACAGTCCCCTGCAGACACCCGTGTGGGACAGGCATTGTTCAATGAAATACTACAGGGGTGAGGCTGTTTAAGAAACTGAAGTAGAGAGTCTCTCTCCCCAGCCAGGCCTCTGTTAGGAACTGAGGTACAGGTGTGATCTGATCCAGAGAGAAATCCCTGTGCTTGTGGTGCCAGCAGGCTCGGGAGGCAAATGGACAGAACACACAAGGAGACACCAGATATCTCCAGACTGAAAATGTTGCGGGGACCATAAAGTGCTGACACACAGGGAGAATTCTGTGTAGGAAAATCCAGGGAATTTAAGCTGAGATTTCAACAGTGCAAGGAGCTGGGGAAGGACCATTTCAGGTGGAGGGAATGGTGCATAAGTGCAAAAGCCCTGGGGTAGGAAGGAGCCTGTTCTGGTCTAGGGCTGGAGAAGGCTGGTGTAGCTGCAGTGTGGGTTGTGAAGGGAGAGGGGGAGGAGGTGTTGGTGCAGGGGGCAGCGCCTGAAAGAGAGAGCAATTAGGGTTCTCTTCTGAGGTACTGGAAGCCGTGGAAGGGTTTTAAGCTGGGGAGTTCGTTGGCCCCTTTTGTATATTAGAAAGCCTCTTCTGGATGCTCTGAGGAGGATGGGTTAGGGATTGGTGACAGCTGGTGGTCTGGAAACCCAGGGGGAGATGCTCAGGAGGAGCGGTGGCCATGGGGGCTACGGATTGGAGAGAACAAAGTCCAAGGCTCTAATGGGAGATAAGGAATAGAAGCGCATTTGGAGAGGACGTTGGAGGCCAGTTTGAGTGTGGCGCTCCCGCTTCCGCCAGTTGGTGTGAGGAGGCTGCTGCACTTGGGGCGGGAGCTCAGGCGAGAAGCCGAGGCAAAGGTGTGGAGAGTGAAGCCGTCCCTGTCCAACCGCAGGTGTGCGGCGCGCTGCCTGGGAGGGCCCTGCCCCCAACCGTGACCCCAGAGATGCGTGCGCTAGTGGTGGACTGGCTGATCCAGGTGCACGTACGTATCCGGCAGGGGGCAGGGCTGAGCCGGCGTCGCAGCCTAGAACCCTGATGGTCACTCACGCCCCTCCCCAGGAGTACCTGGGCCTGGCTGGGGACACGCTCTACCTGGCGGTGCACCTGCTGGATTCCTACCTGCGCGCCGGCCGAGTGCGCCTACACCGCCTACAGCTGCTGGGCGTGGCCTGCCTGTTCGTGGCCTGCAAAATGGAAGAGTGCGTGCTTCCCGAGGTATTTTCCGGAGTGGGGCTTGGGAAGGTGGAACCTTCGCTCGTCGTGCCACAGAACACCTACTGTGTGCGGGGCTGCGGCTTTACCTATTCTTGGAATCTCAGCGTATCTGTATGAGGCCAGGGCTACCAATGTGTCACTTTAGCAGAGGAGGAGAGTGAGGAAGACGTTTTCCCAAAGCGGGTGGGACTTGGACTCCGTCTTGAACAGTTACAGTAGGTGTAGTGCTTCACTAGTTATAGTCAGTGCCTGATCAGAATTCCATGCCTGCTCGGAGCTGCCTGGTGACATACGGAGTAATATTTTCATTTTATAGGCGAGGAAACTCCATCTCAGAGTTTCAATTATATCCATGTAACACAGTGTGAAAATGGTTGGGTGCGAAGTCAAACCCAGGTCTTGCTGATTCTGAAGCCTGTGCTCTCCGTGGCTTCCAGAGAGCAGAGCAATAGCTGCATTTTACAGACCAGGAAATCGAGGTTCAGAACGGAGCCTGAACCAATCCCAGGCGCTGCAGGGCAGGGAGCAACCAGCTGGGGTCCAAGACTCTCCCACCTCTTTTCCCGCCATCCGCAGTCGGCCTCCCTCTGCCTCCTGGGCGCTGGCTCCTTCTCACGGGCCGAGCTTCTGCGGGCTGAGCGCCGCATCCTGAGCCGCTTGGATTTCCGACTGCACCACCCGGGCCCGCTGCTTTGCCTCGGGCTACTGGCTGCTCTGGCTAGGAGCAGCCCCAAGGTGCGGGGGCGGAAGGGGGCAGAGGGGCAAGTCCCGCGCGGGTAGGGGCGTGGCCTGACCTCCCCGGGGCGGTGGGGCTTGGCAGGTGTTGCTACTTGCCACCTACTTTCTGGAGCTGTCTCTGCTGGAGGCCGAGGCCGCAGGGTGGGAGCCGGGTCGGCGCGCAGCTGCGGCGCTGAGCCTGGCGCACCGTTTGCTCGACGGGGCGGGCTCCGGCCTCGAGCCCTCGCTTTACAGGTACGGTTCCAGAGGAGCGCCTCAGTGGCTACAGGACCCCCCTTTCCTGCTCACTGCCTTTCCCGTCTCCGAGAATGAGAGATCATGGCGGGGAGGGGGGACCCAGACTTGATTTTTCCGGGTGTGAGAGAAAAGGGTGTGTCTGCCTAGTCTGGGTGTGTGTGTCAGAGAATGAAATGTTTGTCCAGATTTGGGGATCCTTAACCTTGCCCCTGGGTGGAAGATGGCATATCTTCCCGGCCTCGGAAGATCATAGCTGCGTTCCAGGTTTGAGAATGAGAGGTCTGCCAACCTCGAGTCCCCCAGCTCCCCTGCTGGCCGCCAATAGGGTGTCCCTTCAGCTGCCAGAGGGGTATCCCCCCTCCCTGTTAACCATTTCAGTGGAGGCCAGGGTGGGTCCTCTTTTCTCCCAGCCCAGCCTCCTCTCCTCCGGGGTAGAGCTGGATGTCTGTCCATCCTCGGCCCCGCTCCATCCCTCCCCGAGGTTCCGGCTCTCCAGTGGCTGGAGAGAGCCCCTGAGCGGTCCTCGGGGACCCCAGTCAATGCGTCTTCTCAGCCTTGCGCCCCCAGCTGCGAGGACAGGTCGTCTTCACCGCTGCCCCTGCCCCCGCCTCAGTTTCTCCGTCTTCCCGCCGCAGCCCCGCAGAGCTGCGCCCGCTCGAGCCATGCATGGCCCGCGCCGCGCTGCGAGGCCCGGCGCCCGGCCGCGCCGCCATCTTCCTCAAGTACGCACGGCCCCAGCGCCAGGGCACCAGCCTCGCCGCCGTCCGCCTGCTCCGCCGCCCCCAGCCCAAGCCTCCCTGAGCCCGGGGACCCCAGCAAAAAAGACTGTCCGTGTGTATCCATTTCCCACTTCAATAAAGGAGGTTGCTTTTTTTTTTTTTTTTTAAATTTTGAGCGCTCTCCGTCCTCATTGGGCGAATTCCGACCCCTGTTTCGCTTTTGATTGGTCAGTTCCCAGCCTGTCATTTTCTGATTGGATGCTCTTAACCGAGTCCCTTAATGGCGGCTGGGAGATACGATGCAAATTCTGGACCCCTCCGCCAGGAGGCACTAGCGGACGTCCACAAGTGCGGCTTGGCGAGCTAAAACTGGGATCCCTAGCACAAAGGCCTGCTGGAGATAAATGAACAGAGATGGTGCCATCTGAGTGGGTCTCGGCCTCAGGGTTGGGAAGAAACTAGGAGGGATGGGGACTGTGGGAAGCTGTCGCAGTCATAAGAAATGTTACCTTGATGTTGCCAGATTTTCAGATTTTGTTCAAGTGAAGCTGAAAATCTACAGTTCCATAAGTATCCCTGCTTCCATGATGTTAGCAGATGATTCAATATTTTGTAATGGTTGCACAGGCCCAGCACATCACATATGCAGGCCTGTGGGAGTCATCAGTTTATGATAGTATAGGGTGTTTGATAGCAAGTATTCTATAAATGGGATCTGATTTACTTAACCCCTAGAGTGCCACAGTGTGAATGAGAATAAATTGTAGCACAGGTCTCATAGAGGTGTGATGATGGTGTGAGTTAATAGAGATGTAGAGCTTTGGGGCAGTGCCTGACACCTAGTACGTGCTATGGAATTGCTAGCACTGCCTCTTAGCGGGACTGTGAACTAGGTACACTTGTCTCTGGTTTCTACCAAGTCCTCAGCACCTAGCTATTTAGTAAGTGCTCAGAAAATATTTGTTATAAATCAACGGATCTCCACACTTTTTAAATTGAAAACAGGTCCGAGGTGATATGACGAATTCAACCTCAGGAATATAGACTCTTAACCAAGCCTAGGTTTGGAGGTGCAGGAGAGGAGGAAGTTTTTGCCCTGGAGATGTTCACAGTTGGAGGACCAGAGAGGGGGAGAGACTCACTTAGGAAAGCTCGGTAAGAGATAGAAGCAAACATTTCCACTGGGATGGAAGGTGCTGTGTTCAGGTTTGGATCTGTCAGGTGGGACCCGTCTTGTGGCCTCCAGGAAGAAGACATGCAGTGGTAGGGGTAGGGAAATTTAGAGTGGAAATTTAAGCTTGGGGTTTGGTGCTGAGGCCCAAGCCAGGGTTTTGCAGGTTGCAGGGGAGGGTGGTAATACATAAAGCACATAAAGTTATTCATTCACTCATTTCTTCAACAACTATACCTGGATGCTGACTCAGCCAGGCATTTCTGATCACAGACCTCACAGTCTCATGGGTGATAAGGAACAGGGGTTTTAATTTGTCCATTACTGTGCCAGGCCTCATGCTAACTGCTTTATCTGCATAATGCAATCCGGTGCCTACAACTACTCTGAAGTAAACTCACTTCTTATCCCCAGGTTACACAGAAGGAAGGCAAAGGGGAGGCCAAGGTCCCACCACCAAGTAAGCAGCTAGGGAGGATTGAAGATCGACAATCTCATCCACCCTGTTTTTCTCTTAAAAGCCTCTTACATGATTTTTCTTCTGTACATTCTTGTATTCTTGTGCTGCTCACTCTGAGCTGTCTCTTGTCTGCTTTCCCACTGCTTTTCCTATCCAGGCAGTGAGCTTGTGGAGGGCACAAAGCAGATCTTTTGTTCATTGAGTTAATCCTCTCCTTGAGGAAGCCTTCACTCACCACCTCAGTCTAAGGCAGGCACCTCCTCTGGACTCTCACATCCCGTTGTGCCTCCCCCATTCAGGGCTTGACCCACTGCCGGGGCCTTCCGCATCCCACCCTGGCCACTTTGCCAGAGCTTCCCAGGCTAGACCACTGGGGCTGTCACTGTCTGTCTTCCTGCTGGACTAGGGGCTCAGTGAGGATAGGGGCTGAGGCTCTCTCAGTCCCTGCTCTTTTCTGCCATCACCCAGACCAGAGCTGGGCACAGAAGAAATACCAGTGAATATTTGTTGCCTAGATAAACAAATGAGTTTCCAAGCTGCTATCATTGTCCTATGGTACCGATAAGGATATAGAGTTCCAGATCATTTGGGTGATTTGTCCAAGTACTACCACTAGTGAGAAATATTAACCAGGGAATCCAATCTGGTTAGCACAAGCCCATAACCCTTGTTCTTATCTAAATATGTGAAATGTCTAAGGGTCTGAAAACCTGCTTTTCACGCAGTTGATATCTTCTGCGTCTTTCCCCCAGACTTGTCTTTTCCTTCCAGAAAGCTGTGGGAGCTTTGGGCAGGGGGGAGGAGAGCCGGCAGGAGGGTGGGAGGTAAGGGGAGTGGTAAGAAAGGAGAGGCCTTTTGGAGAACTAGGGCTGGGGCTGATTTGGAGGCTAGAAATGGAAGGTCCTGAGGGGTTTCTCTAGACCCATAGGGGGCAGGCAGAGTCGGCTGCCGGAGGTGCGGAGGCGGAGAAAGGGTGGGGACCGGCCCCGCGGGGGGCGATGCGGTAGCTGCAGCGGCGGCCGCAGGAGCTTCCCACAATGCAGCGCGGCGCGCTGTCCCCGGTGCTGATGCTCAGCGCTGCCCCGGAGCCTCCGCCGCGCCCGCCTCCCGCCCTCTCCCCGCCGGGCCAGGGCCCCCGCCATGGCTCGGCTCGGCCCTGCCCTGCCCCCGAGCCGTCGGGGAGCCTGGGTGCGGCGCTCGACAGCAGCCTGCGGGCCGCCGTGGCGTTCAAGGCGGAGGGCCAGCGCTGCTACCGAGAGAAGAAGTTCCGGGAAGCCATCGGCAAGTATCATCGGGCACTGCTGCAGCTGAAGGCGGCTCAGGGGGCCCGCCCTGGAGGCCTGCCCGCTTCCGCCCCCGGGCCCGCCAGCAGCCCGGGGCCAGCCCGCCTCAGCGAGGAGCAGCGGCGCCTGGTGGAGAACACGGAGGTGGAATGTTATGACTCTCTCACGGGTATGGGGCCGTCGGGGGGGCGCAGAGGGTGCATACGGAGAGAGGTGGGGAGTGACAGGCAATCGTCTTGGGCGGGGGCTGGAGGCTTGAAGGGCCCAGACCTGGAGTCTGTGAAGGGAGACCCCAGAGCTTATCAAGGAGAGGGGTTGGGGGGTGTAGAGGAACACAGGGATGGAAGGGCTGAGATGCAAGAAATGGGCTTTAGGCTATCACCTGCGAACCTCATGTGAGAAAATCTTACCCTGGATCGGCGATTCAACGCCCCATCTCTCACCTGAGATCGCCTTTAGTACTCTCCCCTGCAGAAAGTTCCCAGCTAACCGCCCGGGAGCGCTTGTCCGTGTTTTCGCGCCCTCTAGAGGCGGCGCAGATTGATTCTATCCTGATTGGTCAGAAGATCAGCGGCCCCAGTGGCCTGAATAATCCCTTAGGCCCGGCTCAGTCACGGGAATGGACTGGGGGTTTCCTGCAGCCGGCAGGCCTGGCTCCTAGTAGTCAGGTGAGGTCTGGGGGTGCCGCCAGGCTCTGCGAGCACCGGTCCGGGTGTCCCCGCAGCCTGCCTGCTGCAGTCGGAGCTGGTGAACTATGAGCGGGTGCGCGAGTACTGTCTCAAGGTCCTGGAGAAGCAGCAGGGCAACTTCAAGGCCACCTACCGCGCCGGCATTGCCTTCTACCACCTGGGCGACTATGCACGCGCGCTGCGCTACCTGCAGGAGGCCCGCAGCCGGGAGCCCACAGGTGAGGGCCAGACGAAGCAGGGAAATGGTCTAGAGCAGAGAAACAAGGGAGGATCAGGGCAGAGCTGCTTCAAGGGAGGGCCGTCCACCTACTCTGCTCCTTACACACCCACTCAGGCATTCACCCGCCATTCATTCACCCCTTCCCTCCCCATGTTCCCCTGACATTCACCCAACCATCTCCCATCTATTCATTGACTCATCTATGCCTCCCACTCACCTATTCAGCCACTCCCTACCCACTCACCTCCCATCTCCACCCACTGCCCATTCTCATTCATCCACTCACTAACCCATTCACACACCCACCTAGTCATTCACCTCTTCACCCACCCACTGCTCATGGAGCACCTGCTGGGAGGCAGACCCCAGGGCGGGCAAGGCTAAGAAATTCACAGGGGTGGGGTCGGGCTCCCCTTGGCAGAGCTGAAGGCTTGTTGCTTGCCCTCTAGGACTTTGTAGTTTGGGTGTGTGTTGGGGGCAGGGGACAGACACAGTACCCGCCTTGTATTGAGAGCCAATGACAGGGGAGCAGAACAAGTACAGGTCCCAGGGTTGTGGGAGCAGAGGCAAGATGAGTTTTCCTGTGAGAGGTTAGAGGGAACAGATGTCTCGCAGATGTTCTTGGAGGGTGGGCAGAAGTATGACTGCAGAGTCTGAGCAGAGACATTCCTGGCGGAGGGCACAGCAAAAGCCAAAGCATGGAAGCGTGAAAGGCCCCCATTCGCTTGTGGTGGCTGGGGCTTTGGGAGAAGGGCTCTGGCAAGAGCAGCTGTGCGGGGGAGCTGCTGCAGGCTGGGAACAATGAGGTGTGAGCGGCTGTGGTGCAGATGCCACCCGTTGCCCCAGGACACCCAGGTAACGCCGCACCCACCTCCCCTGCAGACACCAATGTCCTGCGCTACATCCAGCTGACTCAGCTGAAGATGAACCGTTGCAGCCTCCAGCGGGAAGACAGTGGGGCCGGGGCTGGGACTCGGGATGTCGTTGGCTAAGGCCAACTGAGGGGGGGGACTTTCCCGCCCCCCATGCCCACCTCATCCTGTAACTTCCCCTGACTTGTATGTTTGCTGGTAAAGCACTTGTCACTGGTGACCATAACCTCTTTGTGTGGTGTTCTTGTGGGGATCAAGGAGAGAATGTGCCTGGGCTTCGCCCTCTGGATCTCAGAAACCCAGAGGCTCAGGGAGGAAGTGTGGGATGGGGGTTGGGTGCCCTACTGGGGATGACCCAGGATCAGGGCCTAGGCTGGGGAAAGATACAGCCAAGAGCCATAGGGGGCAGGGGTTACCTTTAATGTTGCATTTTGTGCCAAATCCCTACGATGCCCTGTCCCTGAGTATCCCTGCCCACCCTCCCCCCAACTGCAGGGTGGGCACAGGGCCCCACCCTCTGGGGTACAAAGGAATAAATTAAGTGACTCCCCCCCCTTCCCCAATAAATACAGTGAGT
>PITA01005141.1:0-22540 GCA_004023965.1 Spilogale gracilis | reverse complement strand
GTCAAGCAGCGTGGGCTGCATGCCAGGGGGTCCGGGGCTCTCTGGGGTGTCCGGCCTGCTGGGAGGCGAGATGCTGAGTGTCCGGCCGAAGGAGACCAGTTTCCAGGGGTCCAGGCGGGGGCGACTGGCAGCCGGCCGGGGTCTTGGGGCGAAGGTCAGGGTGGTAGGGCGGCCAGGGAACTCAGGGGGCCGGCGGTGGGTCGGGAACAAGGTCTGGGGGTCAGGTAGGCGGGGGAAGTCCAGAGGGTCTCGAGGGCCTGGTAAGAGAGGATCAGATGAGGTCAGTGGGGTGGGCCGGAGAGTGGCATTGAAAAGCCAGGGCCGTTACAGAAGTGGAACTTCTGACTTCTTTCGAAATATCTGCTGATGTTGGGCCCTCTCTCCAGTCAGAGCAGGACCTTCGCCTTCGCCCCCAGCACCCCTAAGCGCTCACTCATCTGGGAGCAACTATGAGCATCTTCCCTAAGCTGCTGGAGCCTGGAGCCTGTTCCCGTTACCCCTCTACAGAAAGCGCACATCCCCCAACCTCTCTCAAGTGCTGGGTGCACACACAGAAACCAGGCACAGTGCTACCTCTGAGGGGCGGGTCAGGAGCCCCCTCCTTCCCCACTGCCCTACTGGGAGCTGACCCTAAGCTGATTGTCTTTGCTGTGGTTAATAAGTGTATAGGGAACAGCGCCCGGCTCAGCAGTGTTCGCCATAGTTGTTGCTGTTGCCACGAATGTCACCCTCCTGGCCCCTCGAGGCACCGCGGTTTGCCACCACTCCTGTATCCCCTGGCTCTATCACCTGGGAACCCGCCATGCCCCCAGCAGTGAGGGCCGCCGTGGGGACACAGACCCCAGGATCGAGGGGGTCGCCGCTGGGCTGGGACCTCGGATGATGGTGGGGATAGGGGAGGAGGGTGGATTTCTGTGCCCTGGGTGCGGGACGCCTCACTCACCAGGGCGGGGAGCCGCGGGCTCAGGCGCCCCCCGCTGCCCCAGCGCCCCGTCCGACGGCGTCCGCCGGTGCCCGCGGCTCACTGCGTGCGCTGCCGTGACGTGGGTGGGCGTAAGCGACTGGCGGGGGTCTTTCTTGAAGCTCTCCAGCTCCAGGTCCACCAGGGGGTTGGTGCCGGGCGGGGAGGGCGGCGGGGAGGGCGCGGCCGGCGCGGCCTCGTCGCTGTCGGAGCGCAGCAGCGAACGCGTGGAGTTGCAGTCGGACACGGACGACAGCGACACCAGGGTGGCCGAGGGTGCCAGGCCCGGGCCGGGGGCCGCGTCGTCGCGGCGGCCGGGTGAGCGCCCGGGCGGGCTGAGGCCCCGCGGGAAGCGGCCGGCGCGGGGGAAGAGGCCGTCCAACCAGCGCCGCTGCTCCTCGCAGTCCGCCGTGCGCGCCTCGGCCACGTCGGCGCCTAAGCCCACGGCACCCAGCAGCGTGGCGCAGCCCAGCAGAGCCAACTCGCAGCGCCGCCGGCCGCCGTGGCCCTGCCGGGAGAGGGGCGCGGGCGCCCCCGGGGAGGGCTCGGCCGGCAGCGGCACGGTGAGGTAGGACGGAGTGGTGTACGGGGAAGGGGGCACGCTGCTGCCTCCGTCCGCCTCCGCGAACTCCTCTGCAACCGGGAGAGGTCCAGTCACTCGCCTCCTGGGGCTGGCCGCCGCCGCCGCCGCAGTCCCCGCGATGCCTCGGGGGCTCGGTGGCAAGGGAGCTGTTCCGAAAGACCCTCCCAGCAGGGCGGCTACCAAGTTCCACCAAACATAGTTCTCGACTCTTTCACCCCACAGAACCCCTTGCCCCGGGGAATGAGCCTGCATCCAGGGGTTTAGCCCTCCCCTCTTCCAGAAATGTTGCCGACTCAGGGGTCCAGTGGCGCGGCTCCCTCTCCCCACTTCTTGGGTTATGTTTCCCTCCGGATGCCCCTCCCTCTCCATTTTAAAGGCTCACCCTCTTACCCATCTCATTGAGGCTGGCAAAGCCTGGAGCGATCGGCGTGTGTTTGGGGGATTTGCCCAGGTTGGGGGCGCTTGATGACCACTGTTTGCTTCCTTCCCCCAGGGCCTTCAGCCTGCAGGGAGCACCAGAGATTCGAGGAGGGGGTTGCGGTGCAGGCCTGCTGGCTGGGGGTGCTGGCGCCTGGGGGCTGGGGGCAGGGCCAGCAGTACCTCTCCTCCCCTCCAGCCCGCTCCTTCTGCAGGGTGGAGCTGGGTCCCCAGGTCCGGCCCTTCTTCTTGCCTCCAACCAGTTCTTCCTTCTTTGGGGGCCCAGTGCGGCCCCATGTCCCACTGCCACCACTGCTGCTGCTGCTGTTGCTGCCACCACCGTCCACAGGAGTCACTGGGTCAAGAGAAGCCACTTGGTTACTGGGTCTCCGACTGTCTGGGCCCGCAGTACTTCCTGCCTCACTCTCAGATCCACCCTCCACCAGCAAGTCCAAGGGACCTTGGATTCTAACTCCAAGCATGACCCTTCCCTTGCTTGTTGTGTTCCCCCCACCCTTGGCCCTTGCTGGTCCCTCTGGCAGGGACATACTTCCTTCCCATCCTGGTCTTCCTCTCTCCTCACCCTGCAGGTCTGTACTCCAAACCCAGCTCCTGACACCGGCCTTCCTGATGTAAAACAGCCATTTTGCTTTCATTCCCTTCCCTACTCTCCTTTATAGCGCCTATCGCTACAGGAAATGTCCTGCATACTGACTTGCTGGCTTGATTATTCTCTCTCCGATGCGAATCAGGGAGGGGTCCCTGCCTGTCTGGTCCCTGTCAGTCCTCTGGCTCAGTGCACGGTCGTGTGTGGAGGGTGGGTCAGGGCCTGGGGAGATACTCACAGCGAATGGCCCTCAGCCGGGGGATGATGCTGGGGCTTGCGGGGGGGCTGGCCCCGTCGGATCCTTTCCGCTTGTCCAGGGTTGGAGAGGCCTGGACTGTGATCTTATGTTCAAAGCCTGCAAAAAGAGACTCCTGAGTAAGTGGCTCTGTGGGTAACCAAAGAGAAGGTCCCTTTGTAGGATAGAAGGAGTGCTGGAATGGGAACCCCACTGCTTTTCATTCCCAGACTGCCCATGTCACCTGGAGACTGGGTGTGTGTGTTTGTGTGTGGGGGTGTTCACTCTTGGGCCTTCTGCATCAGCAACTCTGGGGTGAAGGGGAGCCTTCTAAACGCGACGAGCCCACCAGAGACCTCTGGCACATGTCCGAGGTTGAGAGGAAGGATCCTAATTGGCTCCCTAATTAACTAAGGATTGACTATGGATCTGGGCACAAGTGTCCAATGTGGTGGTCATTAGCCACATGTGGCCATGGAGCGCTTGCTATGTGGGACTGTTGAGGAACTAGAAAGTCTAAACCTCATCTGGGTGGTTGCAGTGAATTTAAATTTAAATTTAAAAATGGATACTCAGTTTGGTTATTGAAAACACTGAAGTACATTTGGAATGAGTTGGGCATGTGAATCTACTTGTGTGTCTATGTGTGAATCTACTTTCTCAACCATAAATTTCATGAAATCCAAATGCAGACCAAGTATTTTTTGATGAAAATTTAGTGCGTGGACCAAGACGCGTCGCAACTGTGACTTGTGTATTGGGCTTCAAAGATTGAGTATGAAAAAAGAAGGTAGAATCCCTAACAATGTTTCTTGTGTTGATTACATGGGACACCCTAACATTTCGGATATATATATTAGGCTAAATAAAATATATTGTTAAAATCAATGTCACCTGTTTCTTTCTCCAGCTTTTAAGGTGGCTACAAGGAGATTTAAGACTTAGCTGTGGTTTGCATTGGATTTGTTGACCAGTGCTGTTCTGGGCACTGTGCTATATAGCTTTTAATATCCCGGAGACAGAGTGGAGCAGACTTCACATGCCTTAGGGAGGTGAGCACTGTGAGGGTGCCTAGGAAGCAGGCTTTGGGAAAACAAGAGCCCAAACCTGAACCTGAAATTGATTAAGCCACGTGAAACAAAAAGGGCCGAAGGTCAGCAATTTCACGTGATTTAATACCACGAGGACAGAAGGGCGTGTTGTGCAATGCCAGAGGAATGCAAACGACAACATCCGCTCCCACTGCGGGAGATGCCACAGGAACCACGAGGTTCCTCAACAAATTTTTGGCAAGCCGGAAGAAGCAGCGGACTAAAAGATAATAATAATTTTAAAAAAAGGTGGGAGACAAACAATAAAGAGAAGTAGAGGAGTGAATGCCCTGAAAGTCATAACAGAGCTTACTCTTGGTGGGGGTGGGGGTGGCTGGGGGTTGTGTTTGGAGGGAGCAGGAGGTGGGCACTTGGGGAGGCTGGCGGTTCTCTGTGCCTTCATGGGGGTGACTATATGTGCTCCCGAAGCTGTGCTGATTTCTGGTCCTTTTCCACATGGGTGACAGCGAGAAAAAAAGTTTACAAACTGAAAGGAAGAGGGGAACCCTGTGTGAGCTTGCTCCCCTCAGTCTGGGGTTGGGGGGGCAGGAGCCCAGGATGGGAGGGTCGGGGAGGGCGGTACCGGAGGGCAGGCTGATGTGGCTGCCGCCTTCCCGCAGCTTGAGTAGGCGACTGCGCTTGAAGTTGCCCTTCCGTCTGCGGACCCGGGGCTTCTCTTGGCTCAGCTGGCACATGAGCAGGTGCAGCTCGCGCTCCACAATGTCCATCTCCCGCTCTGCCAGCTCCTGCTCCCGCCGCCGCAGCTGCTCCTCCTGGAAGCGCTGCTCCTGGGCCGCACGCAGCAGCTCCTCCTCCCGGCTCCGGAGCTCCTAGGGAGGAGATGGGCCGTTGGGGGCGAGGGGACATACCCCTGCACCCACCCACCCGGGGATGGACCCGTGGCTGCTGGAGGTCAGGGCACAGCACAAGCGCATCGGGGGATGGGGCAACTCACACTTTCCCAGCCCAGTCAGGACGTGGGACCGTTTTAGCGCAAAGAAAGAGTGGTTTTATTTTCTTCCCCCTTGGACTTTTAATTTTTTGGCTCCTCAATTTGGAAAACTTAAAACATCCACAAAAGCAGACAAAGTAGTGTGCCCAAGGTACTATTATTCATCATTGGAGGTCAACAACTATTTTACTTTGCAAATCTTTTTTCATGTCACTTCTTCCTTGTCTCCTCCCTCTCTCCCATTCTGGCTGTTGTGTTTTAGAACCAATCCCACACATCAGGCAGTACCAACTTGTAAGAATGTCAGTGCAGGGTGCCTTCTCTTATATGCAAAGACCCCCCCCCCCCCACGGGCCCTGCATAGACCCAAAAACTAGGGCTCAGTGGAGGGGCCTCTGTCCCACTGAAGGCACCAAAATGCAGGATCTCGCTCTATCCCCCCAACTCTGTCCCCTGCCTTCACCTTCTCTTTGGTCCGGAGGTCATCGAACATGTGCTGAATTTCCAGCTTCCAGTCTTCCTGCAGTGAGTGGAAGGACTCCAGTGGCATCTGGAACAGGGCTGACTGTTCGATGACTTCAAGCCGCTTCAAGATGCTGCCGAAATCTGGCCGCCCATGGGGATCTGGGTCCCAGCATTCTGGGGTGGGGTTGGGGAGGACAACAGTGGGAGGGGAGATGTCAGTTGCCGTGCTCTGGGGCATCACACTGCTCCGTGGAAGGCAGGACTTCAGGGGGCTGTGTACAGACAACTTCCATGGAGCTGAGGGGAAGGAAGGCAGAGCCAAATTCCTGGCAGCATTTCACTCAGTGAAACTCTGGGAAAGAAACCTGGGGACCCGCTCCCTCAAGTGTGGCAGAATGAAGGATCAGGGAGGAGTCTCGGGGCCAGTGAATGCTAACAGGTTGTCCTGAGGAGCTGTGGGCCTGGCCAGAACAAGTCTGGGGGCCATGGAGGCAGTCTATGGTCCGATGGTTGCAGCCCCTTCTCCCTCACTCCTGGGCCCACTGGGATGGATGAGTGTGAAGGGGTGAGGGCTGGCCCGAGGGCCCCTGCCACCCGAGCTGAGCCTATCTCCACAGGGCCCTGGCTCACCCTCCAGGAGGCGGGCAAAGGGCTCAGGGCACGTGGAGGGGATGGGCAGCGTCAGCTTGTTCATAGCCACGCCATACGCCACGGCCAAGGCGTCGATTTCACGGTAGGGGACCTCACCCGTCAGCAGCTCCCAGAGCAGCACCCCGAAGCTGCAGGTGGGGAAGAGGGAGGGGTGATGCTGCAGCCCACCCCAATCCTCACCTACACCCAGCCCTGCCTCTGGTCCCCTGTTGGGCCTCCCTCACCCCAGCAACTCCCAGTGAGGCCACAAGATTATGATTGACCTCTGCTGGCCTTATCTCAGAGGTTGTGGGGTTGGCTCTCTCTGACATCTTGCCTTTGCTCTCTCTCTCTCTCTCCCCTCACCCCTTCAGTGTGTCTCCTGTGCCCATGGGACAAAGCCACTTTTCTTAGCCCTGACCTCTGATGACCCCCCTAGCCTTGCCTCTGAGTGCTCTTGCCCCTGCTCCAACCCCAGCATCAGCTGCAGTCATGCTAACAAGTTGAACGAGCCCCGATCTTCCTAACCTCAGGCTTTGCACATACTGTTCCCTTGTCGAGGACATCCTTCCCTTTGCATAACTGTCCTTTAAGTCAGAATTCAGGTGCCTTCTCTACCAGGAAGCATTCCTTGGTTCCTCAGCCTCCAAAGCTAGGTCAGAGGCCCCTCCTCTATGTTCCCAAGAGAACCCTCAGCACTTACCTCTAAAAACAAGTTAACACTATTTAACATTTATAAAGCACTTACTCCAGACCAGCACTGTGCTAGGCGCTCTCAGTAATCCTCACAACAGCCCTGTAAGGCAGAAGGTATGGGTATGACCTCCATTTTATTCGGCGAGCAGGTCCAGAGGCTCAGAGAGGTTAAGCTGTCTGCCTAAAGGTCACACAGCTAGGAAGTAGACAGGTCTCAGTCCACACTTGGGACTCAGGCCTGCTTGAGGCCCAGGGCAGTGTCCTTACTGGATATGCAACACCGGGGTGTGCACCACTCTGCTGGTCATTTGTGGGTCCATCTGTTCCGGGAAACTGAACTCCCCCAGGGGGTCTAATGACCATTTTGTATAGCGCCTAGCACGCAGAAGGTCCCCGGGCTCCCCCATACCCACACATGCATTCATTTGACATAGAAACACATCTGTCCTGCACCAGACACTGTTCTAGGCCCCAGAGCGAGAGGACACACACCTGCTCTCCCCCAGCTGGCGGCCTCCCTTCTCAGGGCTAGCACTGGTGAATCTGAGCTGTCTGAAATAAATTTCCATCCTCCTTTACAGCTAAGGAAGCACCTATCACAACGGTTCCAGCCAGGGAGATGGAGGAGGCTATGTCCTCTGCAACTAACTCCCCGAAGGGGTGTCTTTTCTGCTTCTGTCCTTCCTACTGGCTGTAATATGGTCCTAAAAACTGGAGCCCAAGCAGCCATTTTGGATGCAGAAGTGAGCTTGGGAATGGAGGCCATGCAAGGTGGAGGAAAATATCAGTGGTGTGAATCCTCCACCTCCCCCATGTCGCTGGAAACCCGTGGGGATGTTTGGGCAGTCATGATGACCAGGGACTGCGATGACGTTTGGGGACCAGAAATCATGTACACCTGGTGTCCTGAAAAGTACAGGTGGGACCACACAAGGAAGAATGATCTTGCCTGATGTCAATGACACCCCCATTGAAGAACCCTCCGATCCAGGATTCTGTGTTGCCAGGAGCCCCACAGAGGCCCTGGGCTTTACATGGGAGCGGAAACTTCTGTTTGCATTTGGGGTTTTCTGCTCCTTGCCACTGAGATCTGGCTCTGTTAAATGGTTGGTACCACAAAGGAATGCCTCAATGCAAAGCCACTCAGAACCTTCCCTGAAGGGCTGCACTGCTCTCATGGCCACCTCCTGTCTGATTTGCCTGCCCCAAAGCAATGACTTTGCTGCTTGGTCCATCTGGAGCCTCAGTTGGGGACTGACCCAGGATGGGCTTCCTCCCAGGAGAAGGCCAAGGGTTGAAGAGGTCCAGCTGCCACCAACCAGTCTCACTGGTGAGGGTAACAGCCTCCTCACTGGCGTCCTGCCTCCACTACTCCTGTCCCCTACAATCTAGTCCTCATCCTACAGCCCACAGAGTCTTGCAACACTCAGCCAGACCGTTCACAAAGGCCACTCTCGGCTTTCCCCGCACTTAGAATAAAGCCTGGCGTCTGGTCCCTTGTCCAGCTCTCTCCTCTGTCATTTCCTACCACCTCTCTCCTCACCTGCTCTGCTCCAGCTGCGTGGGCCTCATAGTTATATCTGGAATGAATCAAGTTCGTTCTCACGCTGGTGTCTCCTTTGTGGGCATTGTCCCTTCTGGCTGGGAAGCTTCTTCCCCCAAACTGTGCAAGGCTGGCTCCCTCTTGTTAGCCCAAACTCAGCTCAAGTTTTGCTTCCCAGAAAAGCCTCCCCCAAAGTCATCCTCCGGCTTTCAGAGGGCTTTTCGATCAAACCCCAGCTCTTAAAACTATATGATGCTTTGTTCTGGGGGGTTAGCTCACTATCTTTTGAAAATTATTTTACGACTTTTTAAGCTAAAAACTAGATATTTTCCCAGCTTTTTTGTATGTTTATGTATTTATTTACTATCCCCGTGGTCACAAAATGTATCTACTTTTATTTCCTGCTGTGTCCTCCCTAGCACCCAGTGTGGATGGACAGACAGATGGATGGACACCTCCAAAGGCCTCAATTTCCTGCTGACAAGTGGGGTGGTGCCGGATGGAGTCTGAGGGCCCTGGTGCTGACATCCTATCTCTAGATCTTTGGAATTTTCCACTCTAATCTGAGTCCTTCTCAGCTGCCACTTCAGCAAACAGGGCAGGCACCGGTGTTTGCAGGGCCTGACCTTGCCAGCAGGCCCCTTCGCCAGGTCCGGGTCCTCGCTTCAGCGGGAGACCGCCCCTCCCACTCTGACACCCCCGCACTCCCATTGCCGGGACTCCCCAGCCGCCCCCATCAGCACCTCCAGACGTCACTGCTTTTGGAGAAGAGGGAGAGACGGATAACCTCTGGAGCCATCCAGGCGTAGGTCCCTGCAGCGCTCATTTTGGTAGTCTTGTGCCACTCGCGGGCGAGGCCGAAGTCTGTGATCTTGAGCACCGTGTCTGCGAGGTTGTGGTTCTCGATGGCCTCCAGGATAAGGACTGGGGGAGGTGGAGAAGAAAGGTGGGTCACGCCACAGCTTCTGGGCTGCAGACCCGAGTGTCCTGGCCCCTGCCTCAGTTGGGGTCCCCAACTTGTTCTCTTCTCCACCTTGAGCTGTCCCCCACTACGGCGGCTCCTTTCCTGGTTTGGAATACCACGGACCCTTCCATGCAGTCCGATCCTGCCCCGGGCTCCCATGAAGGGGGAGGGGGCTTTCCCGGGTCCACTACCCTCCTGACTCCAACCTGGGCTCTGGGGAGCTTATCGCAAGGTCAGTAGCCAAGGCCTTGGTTCTTGGTCTAGGCCTTGAATTCCCCAGCCAGCCCAGAGGTGAGAACTACAGACCATGAGCTGAAGGGACAAATGTGGTTCTCCTTTGTCTTTATCACTCCCTGTGGCAAACTGCATGGGGGGGGCATTCTACTCCTTTCTGCAGCATCACGCTCTTGGCCAGGTGACTGTACATTTCTTTCCCCCAAGAAAGAGGCAGAGCACATTTCCCCCTCCTTGACTTTGGGTTGGCCAGTGACTTGTTTTGGTCAACAGGATGAGGCAGGAGTGACAGAATGCCAGCTCTGATCCTAGGCCTTGAGAGCCTCACCTGGCTGCCCACCACTCGGCTTCTGCCATCACCATGAGACCATGCTCAGCTAGCCTGCTGGTCCAGAGTACATGGGAGTTACTTGGAATCAAGCCTCTCTGGCTGAGCCCGACCTAAACTGGCTTGCCCTCCAGCAGGCACGCACATGTGTGAGCAATAAGAAATGACATCAAGTTTTAAGACACTGGGTTTTGGGGGTGGCCTGTTTCATAGCATTATGGTGATAAAATCAGATAGATATATCCTCCAAGCTTATTGACTGTTCCAACTTGCTGCCTGGGATTGTTACTAACAGCAATTATAATTACGGCTGCTGTTTACCAGCAGTTCATTATATGGTATGACCTTGTTAATGTATTCAGTGCTGAGCCCTTCACGTGAATTAACTAGAAAGGAGCCCATTTTATTAACTGAGAAGCTGAGGCCCAGAGAGATGAAGTCCCCTGGCCAAGATCACACAGCTAGAAAACTGTGCAACAAAGACCTGATCAAGATCTGTCCTGAGAGCCCAATCTCTTAAGTGCTATGGTATTCTACCAAACAGAGGCTCCAAAGTGTATGGGATCCTGCCTAGGTTGGAATCCCAGTTCTGCCACTTACTAGCTGCATGACCTCGTTCATGTATTCTTCTTAATGCTAAAATTTCTCCTCTGTTAAAGGGAGACAATGGTAACATTTACCTTAGAGGGCTGTAGGAAGGATTTAGGGCCTGAAGCAACAGTACATCCTTACAAAATGTTAGCTACTATTATTAGTGCATGATGTCACCATAATTGGTCCTTAGTCCTCCAGCTGGACCTTTGACCCTTTCTGGCTACTTCTCCCGTCATCAAAGCCCAGAGGCCTCCCTCGACTCTCTGGCATTGACTCCATCTCTCCCTTCTTGGATCCCACCTCTCCCGTTTGTGGAGTAACCCTGTGACAGAGGGAACATGCTCCCATCTGCGTCACCCCCTGTTTAGAAACCCTCTAAAGGCTTCCATGGCATTGACTAAAATACCCCAAATCCTCATTGCAGGCCTCAGGGTCATCCTGATCTGTGCCTTGCCTACATTTCTGACCTCACCTCCTAACTCTGCCTCATTCCTCCTCTTCCCTCTGGTCTCCTCGCTGTTTCTCCAACAAGGTGTGTTCATTCCCACCTAGAGACCTTGGCCCTACGCAGACCTTCGCAAGGCCAGGTCATCTTTGTTCAGGTCTCTGCTCCAGGATTGCTTTCCCTGACCATCTGACTGAAAGAGCTCCTTCTGCCTCATCCTTGATCTACTTTATTTCCTTCAGAGCTCCTGATACTCTTTGGAAACTGTCATCTATCTATCTACCTATACATCTAAATATCCATCATTTACTTCTGTTTACTAGCCTCTAACTTGCAGTATGGGGATATCCTGCCTGGCTCACTCCTGTAATCCCAGAGTTTATGGCAGGGTCTCGTATGCTTAATTCTTCTTAGGAATAACTCGTTGAATGAACCGGTGTTATGAGTGACATCGGGTGAAGGGCTCCTTAGGGAAAGAGAAATGGAGGAAGCTGGGCTGTGGAGGCCCCATGCGCTGTCCTCCCAGGAGTGGAGCTGTCCCATTGACTAGCCTACAGAGTCCCAACAAGCCTATGGCCAGTAGTGTTGGCTGCAGGAAACCCTGAGGGCAAGGGTGTGTGTCCTTACACCCCACCTTCAGGCTGTTGAATCAGTAGGGGTGAGGAAGGGCCAAGAAGAGCACGCTCAGCCTTCAAGAGGACATGCTGCCCATCCTGCCTCCACATCCCCGGCATTCTGGAGCATCAGGGAAGGCAGGAACCATCTGTGTCTCCTGCTCCATTCCCCAGCCCTGGCACAGCGCTTGGCACCACTTGAGCTCCTGGCAGCTCTGTTAGTGCCCAAATGCGAGGCCTAGAAGGTAAGGAACACACATCCTTCTGCTGCAGGGGCTTTGCTGTTGCGGGGGAGGGGAGGAGGGCACAGCAACAAAATTGTAAAAAAAAATAATAATAAAAGCAAGATGGCTTCAAACAAATGTCAAGGTGCAGAATTGGCAGGAATCAGAAATAGATGAGATGTCCAAAGGTGAGGGCAGAGGGGAACCCGTCACATTTCAGGTGAGGGCGAGGCACAGCACACGCTGGCCCCATTCACTGCTGAGCCTTCTCCTTAGCGCATGACTTGGCCCAGCAAACACCAAATGAAAAAAGAATGAATCCATCAGTGTAGAAAGGAAAGGGAGTGAGGAGGGGCAGAGGAAGGATGGGAGGAGCCAGAAAGGTAGGATTTTTCCCCCCACCCCACCCCTGCTATATACTTAGGACCCAGGACCCGGGGCAGGCTGTGCCACACACCCGGCCCTCCTGGAGTATGTTGGGAATGAATGAAATCTTTAGTTTGTGAGGACCCTAAGGGCAGAAATCACTGCATAGAGGTGCTCAATTAACATATGTTAACATCATGAGGAGCTCCTGGATCTAGGCGGGGGTCCTGGGGGGTCTTCTCTTCCACCCAGCTCTAGTTCCCATTCAACCAACCAAGCAACTTCTGAGAGCCTGGGATAAGCCAGGTAGCCTGGAAGCTTTTACGTGAGGCACACCCCTTCTCCTCCTCCCTTACCTCCATTTGGCCTCCACTAGCTAGCTAGGGCAGAGGCCTGGGAGGACTCCAGGAAGTGGTTCTCAAGGTGGTGGGGAGGTTTTACCTCCCCCACCCCGCCCTGGGTGGAGGACATTTGGCAATGTCTGGAGACAAGTTTCAGTTATCATAATTGGGGTGGGGGTGGGGATGCTCTGGGCATCTGGTGGGTAGAGGCCAAAAAGCCTGCTAAACAGCCCCGACACACAGAGCAGCCTCCTCTGATCCTTTAGCCCCAAGGGTAAATGGTGCCGAGGCAGCGGAACCCTGACTCTAGGCTAGGTTCTTTCTGTCTCTGCACAGTGGACTCTGGCATAGGCGCTGGACAGGGAACGCCAAGAGGGCAGGCACTGCATTTGTGCTGTTTGATGCCGGGAGGGTCGGGTCGGTCATATTTACTGAGCTACTGTGACTCTGTAGTCTGGGGTACAGGTGGCCCCTCAAACTTTCTGAGCCTCCTTTTCTCCCCTTAACAGGTGCGGTCTGCCTCACTGGGCTTGGAAGGTATATGCTGCCCCTTCTAACCCTTGGCAGTATCTTCTGGTGTCCCCATTTCCCGCCACCTATGTTTGACCTCGCAAGATTCTGTGGAAGCAAGTTTTGGGGGGAGGACACCACTTACTGTTGATGGACTTGAGGTCCCGGTGGATGATGGGCACAGGGGCATCATTGTGTAGGTAGTTCATGCCCCGGGCCACCTGCACAGCCCAGTTGACCAGCACATGAGGGGGCACCCGGCGGCCTGCCAGCACCCTGCTCAGTGCACCCCCTCTGGCGTACTCCATCACCAGGCAGAGGTGTGGGGGGCTGAGGCAGGCGCCTCTCAGGGCAATGATGTTGGGATGCTTCAGGGCTCCGAAGAGCCGGGCCTCCTGGCGCACCTGCTCTGCTGTTACTGCCGGGTCCCGCTCAGGGTCCAGGCGGGCGGCCTTGACAGCCACCTCCTCGCCGCGCCATAGGGCCCGGTAGACCTTGCCAAAGCCCCCTACACCGATGATCTCCTCTAGTTGCAGCTCGTGGAAGGGGATCTCCTGGGGCAGCTGGAGGTCCGCGGGCGCGGCGGGGGCGCCGGGGGCTACGTAGTTGCTGGGGAAAACGCCCACACGGCCGCTGGGTAGCTGCCCGGTCCACCAGCCCTCGTCGCCCGACACCGCACAGTCCTGGGAAAGCACCTGGACGCGGTCGCCCCTCCGCAGGGTCAGCTCCTCTTCGCCCGCCGCCTCGTAGTCGAACACCGCGGTCCAGACGGGCCCCGTGGGGGTCGTACCCCACTCCTTGGCCGTCCCAACCCCCTCCTCCTCCATGGGGGAGGGGCCGGGGGCTGCGGGAGGCCGCTTCACACTGGCTGCCCGCGGTCTGCAGAGGGTGGGCCCCGGCGGCCAGGATCGCGGGCAGTCCCTGCGGATTTCAGGGGGCTCCTGGTGGCCATAGCCGGGTGGGGGTGGGGGGCTCCGCAGGAGCAACAAAAAGCCTCCTTAAAAGGGCAGGGTCGTCCCCTCTGATTCAGCTGCCCAAGCGGGGCGGGGTGAGGGTAGGGCAGCGGGTTCACCTGTTCCCCCCAAATGTCAGGGCGCTAAGAGGGCCTGGCCGCGCGGCTCCCGAATTCCTGCCGGGGCCCGCCGGTGGGGGACGAGGGTGAGGGAAGCAGGCAGCCCCCTTCCCCGCGCCTCTCACCCCGCGCAGCTCCACCGGCGGCCCCCGGCTCCGCATCCCGGGCCACGACTGCCGGCGGGGTGGGGGTGGCTGGGCCCGGGGGGCGCCCGCCCCTCGGCCTTCTCACGCGCGGGGCGGCCGGGCGGCCCCCATCCTCAGCACCGGCCTCCCGGTCGGCCCCAGCCCTGCCCCCGCCCGCGCCGCTTCCCGGGGCCGCCGGCGGGGCCTGAGTGACGTGCTCGCCGCCGCCGCCGCCGCGGTGCCGCCTGGGAGTTGTAGTCTCCCACTGCGCGGCTTCGAAGCCGTCCCCTAGCCCCCAGAGCCCCGCTGCCACGGGCCGCAGTGGGGACCCCGCGGGGCCGAAGGAATCCTCCCGGGAAGATAAGCCTGGCCTCGGATCCTGGGACCCGGTGGGCCGGACCTGTGGAAGAGGGAAGGAGAAGGGGGCCAAGCGCTCCTCGCAGACCCTGCGGGTCCGCGGCTCAAGGTGGGATTGAAGGCGGCTGACTGGCTTCGCAAAGCGAAATATAGCAGCTGTCTGAGTGGTGCTTACTGCCTCCGGCCTCTAAAGCGGCTGGAACAAGGTCCCCTAAGCGGGCCGGCCCCTCGGGGTCCCGACCCGCCGTGCAAGCCGGGAAATGTAGTCCCTTCTCGGACCCGCGCGGGAGGCGGCCCCAAACCCTGGAAGCGGGTTGATGGCTCTTGCAAGCTAGGGGGTCCAGCTGATGGGGAGGCCTCGGCCGGGAAGACCCGGCTAGCAGGACTTGTTTACTCTCCGTAGGGAAATCACAGCGATGTCTTTCCCCACCAGTTCTGGGTTCTTCTGCCTCAGCAGTCAAACCTCCTATCCTCGAGAATACCCCACGTCGCAGGATAGAAACTTCAGTTTATTGGAGGTTAATGTGTCTCTTGTGCTAAGCGCTTTGCACACGGGGCATCATTAAATTTTCGCAAAGACCCCATTTTACAGATGACGTATCGAGAAGCAAAGTCACTTGTCCGAGGTCACAGAGGTGTAAATGGCAAAGCGAGAATCAAAGGCAGATTTTTAAATTAAACACGATTCCTAAAAAACACTGCCTTCCCATTTGAAGAATGAGGAAACTGAGTCTTACAGAGGTTCCGTGACTGGCTCAAGATCTGTAAGCTCGAAAGCGGCAGCAAAATTCTGGGCCTTTTCACGTGGCTTCTCCTGAGTGGTCCCCAAGGTGTGGAGGGAGGAGAGAAGAGAGGAATTATGATGGGCTCTGGTTCCCAAGCTCCAAAGAACTACCCCCTCAACTTTCACCGTTCCTCCCCAACTTAGGACCTATCAAGAATGCTTGTTGGAAGACCGAGTCCCCCCTTAAGCTCAGTCCTTAAGCGTCTGCCTTCAGCTCAGGTCATGATTCCAGAGTCCTGGGATCGCAACCCACATCAGGCTCCCTGCTTCGCTGATGGGGAAGCCTGCTTCTCCTCCTCTCACTCCCGCTGCTCCTGTTCCCCCTCTCGCTGTGTTTCTTTCAGGCAAATGAATTTAATCTTAAAAAAAAAAAAAAAGTGTCTGTGAGGTGGAGGAAGAGACAGAAGTAGGAAGGGAGATAGGAGAGGGAAAAAATGACATAAAAATAGCTTTACACAAGTTACTGTTAATAGTGTGTCAGAAATAATACAGTATGGTGAAATCACTTCTCAGAAAAAGAAAAAAAAATGAATGAATGAGAATGTTAAGAAAAGGAAGCAATGGGCACCTGGGTGGCTCAGTCATTAAGTGGCTGCCTTCAGCTCAGGTCATGATCCCTGGGTCCTGGGATTGAGCCCCACATCGGGTCCCTTCTCAGCAGGAAGCCTGCTTCTCCCTCTCCCACTCCCCCTGCTTGTGTTTCCCCTCTTGCTGTTTCTGTCTCTGTCTCTGTCTCTGTCTGTCTCTCTCTCTCTCTCTCTCTGTGCCAAATTAATAAATAAAATCTTTTAAAAAAAGAAAAAAGGAAGCAATACAAGCAAAAATCATAAGGAATGATGACAAAGGATATTTCATACTGATGAAAGGAATAATTCACTTATGTCACATTAATATCATAAATGCTCACATACTAACAACATAATTTCAAGATATACAAAACAAAAACTGATACAGCTAAATGCAGAAATGGACATAGCCTCACTAATAATGGGAGAGTTTATTATACCTTCCAGAAGCCAATGGATCAAATAGGAAAATAAAGTAAGGATGTAGCAGATAAGATTTAGAGAATTAATAAGCCCGAAGAGTCAGATCTCTGATCCCAACAATCAGAATGCACAGCTTTTAAAAACATACAGAACACTTCCAAAACAAAACAAAAAACCCACATACTAGGTCAAAAGGGAAATCTCAACACACTCCTAAGAATTTGTATCATTCAGAACATGTTCATTGAATAAAATCAACAATCAACTACAAAAAGATAATCAAGGAAAAATCTAGGTACATAGTCAAAAGTACATTTCTGAATAATTTGGGGGTGAATCGACATTACATTTTTGGGGAAGAGAACAACAAACAAAGCACCACATGTCCAAACCTGGAGTACAAAGAATAACTAAATGGGGGGTGGGGTGGAGAATGAATCAACAAAGTGGAAATAAATGAAATAAAATCCCCCCCAAAAGAAGTAGGAGAGATTGTAAGTAAACAAAGTCTGGCTTGTTTTTTTTTTTAAGGCTGATAAAACTTAAAATTTTGGGCAAACTTTGCAGAAAAAGAAGAGAAGGAACAAATAAATATCGGGAAAACCAAAGGAAATGTAACTTCAGATGCAAATGAATCATAAAAAATAACATGTATAAAGTTATACCAATGAATCTGAAATCCTAGATAAAATAGAGACCTATAGGCAAATATAAATTATAAGAATTTATTCCAGGAGAAAGTAATAAATCTGAATAAACCAACATCCACAGAGGAAGTTGAAATTACAGTCAAAGACCTATCAAAAAGGTACCATGCATGGACGACCTTTCAGTCAAGTTCCACGAAATGCTCAAACAGCAGATAACTCCACTATATAAGCCATTCCAGATTGCAAAATAAGGCCGATGGTTCCCCCAAATCACAGAATAGGGCTATCATTTCCCTAATGTCAAAACCGGGTGAGGATAGCGCACGAAAGAAAACTACGGGCCAATTCCATTCTGAGAACAAATGCAAAACAACCCTAAATTAAATAGTATTAAAAGTCTGACATAAGACAAGGATTGTTCATTATCACCACCATCGGTAATGTATTAGAACTCTTAGCCTAAGGGGAAGGGGTGAGTAATGAGTTACAAAGAGTGGAAAGGCTAAACTGTCATTTTCTTGCTGCAAGAGATTATCTAGCCAGGAAAGCATGGAGAATTAAAACAAGTAAGAGGGAGTTCAACAAGGTAGCCAGATCCAAGATTAGTAGTAAAAACACAGCAGCATAACTGATCAGAAGAAAAAAATCCAAGTCATAAGTAAGTAAAAACAGTAAAGTCCTAGTGAGTGAACCAAAGAATGTATGTACAAGATATCCCAGGAGAAAATGATACCTGTGTCCAAGATAGAAGACTCAATACTACAAAATCATAAATTCTCCCCAAATTAATAACGTATTCTTTACAATCCCAATCAAAATCCCAAACATTTGTAATGGAATTGACAAATTCCATCCCACTCCCCATTCCCCCTGCAGGACCCACCAGGTTTAGAATGGAGCCAGGTCCCCTTGCTAGACCCAAGTCTAGACAGCCACTTGGAAACCACCTGTTCTGCAGCCCATCTGCCTCTCTCCGATTTGAAGCAACTCATGAACAATGGTAAACAGAGTAACAATGTTGGCATAACACCAGCATGTTGATTAACAGCAATTTTCTCCAGGAAGTGAATATTTTGAAGCATTCATGGGCAAGCTTTCTGACAGTTAAAGGGGAAGCCTTAGTGTTCAAAGAACTTCACACCCAAAAAGCTGCAAATCTGCAGAAGTCTCTTCCTTTAGATCCATAGTGGCTCCTTTTGATGGTTTAAAGACCATAGTGCTGGCTGCAATGTTCTGGTATGTGGTCAAGCTGTGAATGCAGATGAAGAAACTATAATGATATTCTCTCATATCAAAATGACAGGTTAATGGAGACAACACCTTATATCAGATTTTAAATTTTGGTGGAAATGGTCTCCATTAGAAATTAGTATCTCCAGACCAGCATCTCTGAGAAGCAAGCACAAGCCCCAGCTTTTAAAGACTGCAAAGAAGGGACTGAAGGTGCTGCTAAGCCAGAATGTCTGTGGAAATTTAACTGTTAGTATTTCTTTTTTTAAATTTAATTTTATTTTTTCAGTGTTCCAAGATGTGCTAGTATTTCTGTCAGAATCCTTATTGGTTTCATAGCTCTCTGATTATCAAGTTGCGGACGTTTTGAACAATCTGTCCCTAGTTTTATTTTTCCTACAAAGTCTTGTTATTTATAAAGCACTGTTTTGTAGAACTCCAGAGTTTTTTCCAGGAACGTTTATATCAGTTATATAAAGATAGTCTACATTTTCCTACTAGCTGTTATGGGTTGAATTACTTCCACTCCCCCTGCCCCAAAATACATTGAAATCCTAGCCCTCAGTACTCTGGGATGTAATCTAATTTGGAAATAAGGTAGTTGCAGATAACTTAAATTAAGATGAGGTTGGGCACCTGGGTGGCTCAGTCGTTAAGTGTCTGCCTTCGGCTCAGGTCATGATCCTGGAGTCCTGGGATCCAGCCCCACATCTTGGTGGGAAGCCTGCTTCTCCCTCGCTTACTCACCTGCTTGTGTTCCCTTTCTAGCTGTGATTCTCTTTGTCACATAAATAAATAAAATCTTAAAAAAAAAAGATGAGGTCATACTGGAATAGGGCAGACGCCTAAACCAATATGACTGGTGCCTTATACGATGACAGCCCTCAGAAGACAGACACACACAGGGAGAAAGACAGAGTTCGGCGTGATGTAGCTGCTAGCTGAGTAGTGCCAGAAATTTCCAGCACACCAACAAAAGCTAGAAGAGGCAAAGAAGGACTCTGCACAGGTTTCAGAAGGAGCATGGTCCTACTGACCCTTGATTTTGGACTTCTAGCCTCCAAAATTGGGACACAATAAATTTGTTATGTTAAGCCCCCCCCCAGTTTCTGGTATTTTCTGCTGACAGCTCTGGGAAAGTAATATACTAGCTTTATAGATTTATCTTTATTTATTTGAAAGAGAGAGAGAGAGATAGAGAGAGAGAGAGAGTGAACAAGCACAGGCAGAGAGAAGGGCAGAGGGAGAAGCAGGCTCCCCACTGAGCAGAGATCCCGATGCGGGGCTCCATCCCAGGATCCTGGGATCATGATCTGAGCCAAAGGCAGATGGTTAACCAACCGCGCCACCCAGGCACTCCTAGAGACTTATCTTTAATATTAGGTCTCTAATCCATTTACTTGACCTTTGCATTATGGTGAGCAATAGGGAACCCACTTTTCTTGTAAGGAGTCAGTTTCCCCAGTACCTGTTAACAATCCATCTGTTCCCTTCTGATTGGGATGCTTACTCCGAAATATTGCAAGTTCTTTTAGGTACATGTGTCTATTTCTGGCCTCTCCATTCTGTTCCTTTGATTAGTTTGTCTGTTCTGTGCCAAATCACCTTTGTTTTGGGAACTCTGGCTTGTTAGTATATCTTATCTGATCTGGAAAATCCCTGCCTATCCCAGCCTTTGGCCATTCTTACCTACCTGTGGGTCTTGATTCTTCTACTGCATTTTTTAAAATAAAGATTTTATTTATTTATTTGATAGAGAGAGATCACAAGTAGGCAGAGAGGCAGGCAGAGAGAGAGGAGGAAGCAGGCTCCCTGCTGAGCAGAGAGCCCAATGCGGGCCTGGATCCCAGGACCCTGAGATCATGACCAGAGCTGAAAACAGAGGCTTTAACCCACTGAGCCGCTCAGGTGCCCTCTTCTACTGCATTTTTGAATCCATTTATTGTTTCTCAGAAAAAAAAAATCTTTCTGGAATTTGGGCTTGAATTTATAGATTGATTTAGGTAGAAGGGCCATCTTGATGATATTAATTGTTGCATTCACTAACATGGCTTACCTCAGCACTTATTTGATTTCTTTTGTGTCCTTTTAATAACGTTAAGATTTTGGGGTGCCTGGGTGGCTCAGTCAGTTAAGCATCTGCCTTAGGCTTGGGTCATGATCCCAAAGTTCCGGAATCAAGCCCCTCATTGGGTTCCTTGCTCAGCGGAGAGTCTGCTTCTCCCTTTCCCACTTGCCCTGCTTGTGCTCTCTCTCTCTCAAATAAATAAATAAATAAATAAATAAATAAATAAATAAATAAATAAAATCTTTTAAAAAATAACATTAAGTTTTCTCTTCATAAATGTCTTGTGGATGGATGGGTGGATACCTAGATTCCTTTTTAAATTTTTCTCTCTTTTTTTTTTTAAAGATTGTTTTATTTTTTAGATATTCTCCACACTACATGTGGGACTCGAACTGGCACCCTCCACTGAGCCAACCAGGCGCCCTCATGCCTTTTTAACTTTTGTTACTATTCTGAGTGGAATCTTATTTTTCTGTTAGAGTTTTTAGTTGTTTGCTATTGTATAGAGGAATGTTATTCATTTTTTTCCAATTTGATCTTTTATTTGGTCACTTTGCTTAATCTCTTATTAGTTTCAACAGTTTGGAGTTTCTATATGGAATGCCAGATCACATCCAAATAATGACAATTTTGTTATACCTCCTCCCTTTCCTTATGTACATATTTATATGCAGGTTTTTTAAATACACAGGTTTATAATGATTATATTTATGTCTATAGTAATATTTATAATGACTTGTTGCAATGGCCAACACCCCTAGGAATGAACAGTGGTAAGGGAGGCCAGCTGCATCTGCTTACTGGTTTTAAGGGGAATGAGCTTAAGGTTTTATATTAAGTGTGAAGTTTGTGATAAATTAGTCTTTATCAAATTATGGAAGTTCCTTTCTATCCCTAGTTTTCTGAGAGCTTTTATCATAAATAGGTGTTTAATTTTATCAAAATTTTAAAAATATTTTATTTATGTATTTGACAGAGAGAAACACAGCTAGAGAGGGAACACAAGCAAGGGGAGTGAGAGAGGGAGAAGCAGGCTTCTCACTGAGCAGGGAGCCGGATTCAGGGCTCGATCCTGGGACTCTGGGATCATGACCTGAGCTCAAGGCAGATGCTTAATGACTGAGCCACCCAGGCACCCCTATCTTTTTTTTTTTTTAATCTGTGAGGCGATCCTGTGACTTTCCTACTTTATTCCATAATATAGTGCATTACATTGTTAACTTTCCAATGTTTACTAAAACCTACTTAATGCCATTTTATTTTTAGTACATTATTTGTATTTGTTTATCTAATATATTATTTGGGAATCGTATGTGCATTTAGAAAGTAAAATAGGTCTCTAATATTCTTTTCCCAAATTGTCCTTATTCAGTTGAGGAATCAAGGATATACCAGCTTTGTGAAATGAATTTCTTTTCCTTTTCCCTGTAACCATTGGTGTATGGCAGGTGTTATTTGTGCTTTGAAGGTTTGATAGGAACCCCCCCCACACACCCCCTGTAAACCTTCTAAGGCTTCTTTTAAATAAAAATTTCCAGTTCTGGGCACCTGGGTGGCTCAGTGGTTTAAAGCCTCTGCCTTCAGCTCAGGTCATGATCTCAGGGTCCTGGGATCGAGTCCCACATCGGGATTCCTGCTCAGCGGGAAGTCTGCTTCTCCCTCTCTCAGTCCCTTTGCTTGTGTTCCCTCTCTAGCTCTGTTTCTCTCTGTCAAATAAATAAATAAAATCTTTTAAAAAATGTATAATAGAGCTTGAATTTTTGTTTTATTATGCTAAAAATATTTATATCTGTAGTTCTTTCTCCCTATTCACTATGAATTATGCTTTTATTTGACATCTTTCTTTTTTCTTTCCATCAGCTTTGCCTGAAGCATTTCGAATAGCCGACTTTTGTTTTTTTGTTAATTTTCCCTGGCTTTTCTGCTTTATTTCTGCCTGAAAATAATTTTCTTTTTATTTTTTAGATTTTCTCTTGTTTCATATGTAATTCCTTTTTTTCTTTTAAAAAGATTTCT
The DNA here is from genome assembly GCA_004023965.1 of Spilogale gracilis. Classification (NCBI taxonomy): domain Eukaryota; kingdom Metazoa; phylum Chordata; class Mammalia; order Carnivora; family Mephitidae; genus Spilogale; species Spilogale gracilis. The sequence continues at coordinate 449 of PITA01005141.1, read as the reverse complement.
TATTTATTTATTTGAGAGAGAGCATGCACAAGCAGGGGGAGAGGTGGAGGGAGAAGCAGACTCCCTACTGAGCAGGGAGGCCAGCTCAGGGGTGGGGGTGGGGGCTCGATCCCAGGATCCCGGGATCATGACCCAAGCCGAAGGCAGATGCATAACCAACTGAGCCACCCTGGTGCCCCTCATATAATTTCTTAAGTAAGACAGTCTTCTTTTTTTTTTTTATTGTTACTAAATTTTTTTTCCCAGTGTTCCATTCCCCACACCCAGTGCTCCACGCTTTAGGTGTCCCCAGTACCCACCACCAGGCTCTCCCATCCCTCCACCCCCCTCCCTCCAAGTCCCTCAGTTTGTTTCTGTGTCCAAAGTCTCTGTTGTTTCGTTTCCCTCCCTGGATTACCCTAGTTCCCATTTACTTTCCTTCTCCCACTGTCCTCCAGTTTACCCCTCAT
>PITA01005140.1:0-114286 GCA_004023965.1 Spilogale gracilis | reverse complement strand
TTGAAAGGAAGGAAGGGAGGGAGGGAGGGAGGGAGAAGGAAGGAAGGGAGGGAGGGAGGGAGGGAAGGGAAGGGAAGGGAAGGGAAGGGAAGGGAAGAAGAAAACCAGAGGAAAGGCAGCAAATTCCAAAGACCTCGTGGGTGGGTGGAAGCAGTCCTGGGACAAGCCTGAGTCAGACTGTGCTGTCCCCCACAGGTGTCTATCCTGTCATCCTTTGAGAGCCGTCTTATGAAGCTGGAGAACTCCATCATCCCCGTGCATAAGCAGACAGAGAACCTGCAGCGGCTGCAGGAGAACGTTGAGAAGACTCTGTCCTGCCTGGACCATGTCATCAGCTACTACCATGTGGCCAGTGACACTGAGAAAATCATCAGGGAGGGGTGAGCTAGGGCCAGAGGCTCACATTGCTAACACCTCTTTGGCCAGTGATGCTAGGCTTCAGAAGGGAGGGTTGGAATATATTTAAGTCTGGAGTCCCCTGTATTAATTCTCTTCTCTTTTAAACACCATTCTCTTGGTCCTTCCTCTTCATCTTCCGTCTGCCCAGGCTGAAGCAGCTCTTTTCCTTCACAGCCCCACAGGCAGGCTGGAGGAGTACCTGGGGAGCATGGCCAAGATTCAGAAGGCTGTGGAGTATTTCCAGGACAATAGCCCAGACAGCCCAGAGCTCAACAAAGTGGTGAGGGGCCAGTGGGCTGATGCGGGAGGGAGGTTAGGGGACACTAGCCCCCGCCCTGGTCTTATGAGGGACACTGGACTTTCTTTCTTTCTTTTTTTTTTTTTTAAGATTGTATTTATTTAAAAAAAAAAAAAAGATATTTATTTATTTATTTAATGTAAGGTTTTTTGGGTTTTTTTTTTTTGAAGATTTTATTTATTTATTTGACAGAAACACAGCTAGAGAGGGAACACAAGCAGGGGGAGTGAGAGAGGGAGAAGCAGGCTTCCTGCCCAGCAGGGAGCCTGATGTGGGGCTCAATCCAGGGACTCTGGGATCATGACCTGAACTGAAGGCAGACGCTTAACAACTGAGTCACCTAGGCGCCTGACATTGGACTTTCTTAGAACAGAGTGGAAGGAACAGTAGTGTGTAATACAATATGCATACTTTAGGCATGAAGACTTCTGCCTCAGAAGTTATGGGTGTACATTCTTAATACACTTTTATAACTTAAGTAAATTATAAACTACATATCAAATATAAATCTAACATTTGATTTTTATACATGCATTTGCATTTTTTGTGTTGTAGTGAAAAATACATACTATAAAATTGACCACTTTAACCATTTTTTAAAAAGATTTTATTTATTTATTTGACAGACAGAAACACAGCTAGAGAGGGAACACAACAGGGGGAGTGAGAGAGGGAAAAGCAGGCTTCCCGCGGAGCAGGGAGCCTGATGTGGGGCTCGATCCTGGGTTTCTGGGATCATGACCTGAACCGAAGGCAGTCGCTTAACCAACTGAGCCACCCAGGTGCTTTAAAAAAAAAAAAAGATTTTATTTATTTGTTTGACAGAGACAAACACAGCAAGTGAGGGATCACAAGCAGGGGGAGCGGGAGAGGGAGAAGCAGCCTCCCCGCTGAGCAGGGAGCCCGATGCGGAGCTCGATCCCAGGACTCTGGGACCATGACCAAAGCCAAAGGCAGACACTCAACGACTGATCACCCCAGTCACCCCCACCGTAACCGTTTTTAAGTGAGCAGTTCAGCGGCATTAAATATATCAACACTGTACACCCACTACCATCATCCATCTCCAGAACTCTTTCCATCTTCCCAGAATGAAACTCTTACCTACTAAACACTATTCCTCCCTTCCTCTGGCCCCTTGCCACCATCATTCTCCTTTCTGTTTCTGTGCATTTGACTACTCCAGGAACCTGCGTTCATGTTTTCATGTTTGATTTTTTGTTTTCTATCTTTGTGTTTAAGTATTAGAGGCTGTAGGTGACCAGAGGAAGATGGGGAAAGGCTGGGAAGTGAGGTTTACTCAAGGCACCAAGGGAAAGAGAGAACGCAGATAGGAGAAATGGTGGGAGCAGGGCCCCAGACCTCCCTGAGTGGGAAAAATATTAGAGGAAGGGCCAACTTGGACCCAGTCACCGGGCATAGCTTCCGGTGGCACCACAGTTCTCATCCTGAGTGTGTGTCTCACCCAGAAGAGGGGAATCTCGCCTTTCTCGAACCTAGAAAGCTTTTGCTTAGAGCAGCACTTCCCAGAGTTTCTCCCATCAGGGTCTGGGATGGAAATGGGGACATTCATGTGTCACGTTGGGGTGAGCTGGTAACCAGCCAGTGGTCTCTGACCACCCACAGCCCCGCCTCCCTGCCAGGAGGACAGTGGGATCAACACCAGCCACCACTGGGGACGCACCAGGGTCATGCAGTGCAGCCTGTGGGTGGGGGGCCTGTCTTGAGTTTGGGGTATCAGGGACTGGAGAACTTTGTTTTGGGGGTCACTGCCAAGTTTGGGTTGTAGAGTGAAAAGCTGGCCTAGAGCTTGGGGGTGGCATGGAGACAGGGTACAGAAGGCGTGAGCTGTGGGTCGCCCTGAGAGGATGTCCTCGCTCCAGCAAGGACATTCCAACTCCTCTGTCATTTTGGAGACATCTTTATTGAGATATAACTGCCATGCCATACGACATTTGCTCACTTAAAGGATGCAATTCAGTGGTTCTAGTGTAATCACAGAGTTGCACGCCCTCGCTGGAACTGATTTGAGAACACTTTTATATCCCAAATAAGAGCCCCGAGCCTGTTGACGGCCACTCCCCTCGGCTCCTCTCCGCAGCCACACAGCCTCTCCCGTCCCGGTCTACGCTCTGTTTCTCTGGATTTGTCTCTGCTGGGCTTCTCATAGGAATGGAATCCTATAATACGTGACTTTTTGTGTCCGCCTTCTTGTACTTTGCGTGACCTTTTGAAGATTCAGGCACATGGTGGTGTGTCAGTGCTTTGTTCGTGGTCTGGCTGAGCCAAATTGAGCTGTGTGGAGACACCACATTCGCCACCTGATGAACACTCCACTTTTTGGCAACTACGAATAATGTTGCTGTGAGCCCTTGTGTGTACTCTTGTGTGTGGGTGGGTGTTTTCTGTTCTCATGTACGTTCTGGCTGTCTATTTCTTTTTTTTTTAACTTTTTTTTTTAAAGATTTTATTTATTTAACAGAGAGACAGAGATCACAAGTAGGCAGAGAGGCAGGCAGAGAGAGAGGAGGAAGCAGGCTCCCTGCTGAGCAGAGAGCCTGATGTGGGCCTCGATCCCAGGACCCTGAGATCATGACCTGAGCCGAAGGCAGAGGCTTTAAGCCACTGAGCCACCTAGGTGCCCCTGGCTGTCTCTTTTTTTTTTTTTTTTAAGATTTTATTTATTTGACAGCGAGAAACACAGCGAGAGAGGGAACACAAGCAGGGGGAGTGAGAGAGGGAGAAGCAGGCTTCCCGCCAAGCAGGAAGCCCGATGTGGGGCTCGAACTCAGGACTCTGGGATCATGACCTGAGCCGAAGGCAGTCGCTTAACCAACTGAGCCACCCAGGCGTCCCTGGCTGTCTGTTTCTTACCGGTGTATAATTTGTGAATATTCTCTCTTATCCTGTGGGTTGTCCTTTCCCTTTTTTGATGGTGTCGTTTGTAGGACCAGAGTTTCTCATTTTACATAGTTCCATTTATCTTTTCTTTTTCCTTGCAAAAACCCTTTTCTAACATGGAGACAGAGTAGGAAAATCCTCAACCAGTGTTTGTGAAGCACTGTGTCTTGTAAAACAGGGAGTTTCACCTGTGAAAATACATTTTGAGGGAGTATGAGGCAAAGACAGAAGCAGAGAGGGCTTCCTAGTGTTTCTTCTCTGGATTAAAGGAAGTGAAGGCAGAGAAGGGGCCAGCTGGATGCTGAAGCAGCTGAACCCTCTCCCTTCCTTCCTCCTCTTGTCCCCGTAGAAGCTGCTTTTCGAGCGTGGGAAGGAGTCACTGGAGTCCGAGTTCCGCAGCCTGATGACCAGGCACAGCAAGGTCGTGTCCCCTGTGCTCATCCTGGATCTGATCAGCGGTGAGGATGAGCTGGAGGTCCAGGAGGAGGTGCCCCTGGAGCACCTGCCCGAGGGAGTCCTCCAGGACGTGATCCGCATCTCCCGCTGGCTGGTGGAGTACGGCCGCAACCAAGGTGACAGGGTTGGATGGACTGGGCTTTGTCTCCCCTTATTTCTTTAATCCACCAGGATTTTTTTTCCATAAAAAAGCTTAGTAGGAAATGATAATACGAGCAATAAATCTATAGCTTCCATGACTCTGTGAACATGTCCATGGCTCATCAGCAGCACTTTTTGGGGCCATCAATGGTCCCGAGGCTCTTTTTCTTCATTAATTTTATTTATCTTAGCTGGGGCTATACTGTCCTTTTTAAAATAATTTACATGTTACGAGTGGCTAACGATGTGTGTTTTTCATTCACTGACATTCATTCTGTCTTTGCCCCCTATAAATTGCTCACATCCTTTGGCCCCTTAGCAAGGTGAATCTTGATGTTAATTTTATTTATTTATTTTCAAAAAGATGTTATTTATTTGAGAGAGAGAGTGTGTGCGCATGAGCTGTGGAAAGGGGCAGGGGGAGAACCTTAAGCAGACTCCCCGCTGAGCATGGAGCCCAACACAGGGCTCGATCTCACAACCCACGAGATCATGACCTGAGCTGAAATCAAGAGTCAGACACTCAACTCACTGAACCACCCAGGTGCCCCTTAATTTTATATATATATATATATATATATATATATTTTTTTTTTTTTTTTTTTTTTTTTTTTTTAAAGATTTTACTTATTTGACAGAGAGAAACACAGCCAGAGAGGGAACACAAGCAGGGGGAGTGAGAGAGGGAGAAGCAGGCTTCCCGCCGAGCAGGGAGCCCGATGTGGGACTCGATCCTGGGTCTCTGGGATCATGACCTGAGCCGAAGGCAGTTGCTTAACCAACTGAGCCACCCAGGCGCCCCAAATTTTATATTTTTTATCTAAAAGAACTTTACCTTCAGAACTTAATTAGCAGTTCTGTTGGGGAATATTTCCCTTTTAAGATGGCTTGATTTGGGACTAAGGCTACGTGGATGGTTGGGAGCCACGGCAGATGCTAGGAATGAATTAGCAAACCCAAACAGTGGGCTCTACTATTGCTCTGCCCACTGCATCTAGAGGGGAAAGAGGGGCAGGGACCCCAGCTGCGACAGCTGTCACCCCCTCTCTCCTCAGATTTCATGAATGTCTACTACCAGATTCGCTCCAGCCAGCTAGACCGCTCCATCAAGGGCCTGAAGGAGCATTTCCGCAAGAGCAGCTCTTCCTCTGGGGTTCCCTACTCCCCTGCTATCCCCAACAAGAGGAAAGACACGCCCACCAAGAAGCCCATCAAGAGGCCAGGTGAGCCCCCACCCCCGCCCATTAAGCCCCAGCCCGAGGCTGTGTGCGACCTGCATGGCCTTTAGCCATCTTGGGGTTAGCGGTGGTGGTGGCGGCGGTCCCTCCAGAGTTGTCCTCACGGTGCCCCGCAGCTGTAGGGCGGAGGACAGAAAGCAGGCGGTCTCCCCACTTAGCAAGGCGTCATCTACTGAGGCTCCGTGCCCTGGGTGAAATGTCGCTGTGTGTCGGCCGCCGCCTGGGGAGGCTGGGATGTTGTGTGGCGAGAGGGTGCTGTGAGCTGCACCAGGGAGAGGAGGCTCGAGAGCGAGGGGCTGCTTCCACCTTAGCGCACACTGCCGACCTGTGGCTACAGGGACATGCCCGGCGTGGCTGGTGGGACCCACCCCTCGTGCCAGCTGACTGTGTAGTGGGCTTCTTGCCCGTGCCCCTCCGGAGACCACCTGCTCAGGCCTTTAATTAGGGTTTGGAGAAAGCTGCATCAGGGGCCCAAGTGAGCAGAGGACTGGTGGCCCCAGGAGGAGGTGCACCGCCTTCTCCCCTCCAGTGTGCATCTCCTGGCCATCACCTAAAAACCTGCTCCTACCCCTGACTGCGCTGGGCTGTGGTTGCCAGCACTCGCTCTGTCCATCGTTGTGCCTCCGTGCGCTAGGCAGGGGCTGTCTCCCTCTATGAGGTCGTGAGGTTGCCTGCCTCAGCCGGTCTGGGCTCTCTTCCCCATCTCTTCTCTGACAGGGCCGTGAGGGGGCCCCCAGACCTGGTCTGCACCGCCCCAGTGTGTTGGTTGGCTGTGGCGGGGCTCGCAGTGGGCCTAGTCTGTCCTTGGCTTATGGGCCCCGGAGGAAGACTCAGGCGGTGAGGAATCCTGTCTTTGCTGCAGAACTTCAGAGCTGTCAGCAGCCAGGGGGTCGGGACTAATGTGGGAAACTAGAGAGCCAGGCCCCTGGGACCCCTCCGCTCCTGGCTTGAAGGAGAGGAGCTGGAAGGCCTCAGTCAGTCGATAATTTAACACCAATCTCAGCGTCTCTGTGGTCACTGGGCACCTGATTAGTGTCCTCAGTCGCCTCCGTTCACACCAGCAAACCGGCGAGGCTCCTCGAGGCCGTGTGCGGGCCTGTCTGCTGCTGGTCAGCTGTGGGGCAGGAATCTGATTCGCTCATTAACAGGACTGCTCACGGAACGGGGAGAACACAGGGAGACAGATGCTGAGCCGGGACCCTGAACTTGGTCATTAGTAGCTAATTGTCACGTGGTCTAAACAGAAAGAAAGGAGCCACTCCAGACCTTGTCCCTTCTCCCCCAGCTTTTTGGGGGGCTGCCAGAACCCAGGCAGCCTCACTGTGTTCAAAGACACAGCTGGGGGTGGGGGACGCAGGAGTCTCCAGGGAAAATGGATCAGAGTTACATGTGGGGCCTTCTCCCTGATCCCAATGCATTTTATTAACAAGGCAGCTGTCCTCGTCTCTTTTAAATGCTATTTTATTTCCCCCTTTTTTCTGCCCTGAGATGCCTCATTCCCACAGTGGTGGCTGACCCTGGAGGCTGTAGGCCCTGGGGCTTTGTTTTTGTTGATTTCACTTGTAATACTAACTGTTGTTTTTTCCCTCCATGCCAAAGCATGCCCCCTGTCTACCGTCCTGCCTCCAGTTCTGTGTGGTGGCTTCTGTGAACCCCCAGCCAAGCTTCTGAGTTTTCTCTGATTGCTTTGGGGGTTCAGGTGGCTTTGGTGCATGGGGCCAGGCTGCCTCAAGGTCTCCAAGCCCTTCTGTCTGGGGTACGGCTCTCCCAGGAAGTCAGGCCCATCTCACCAACTCCCGGGCTCTGCTTTCCTCTGTGTGTCCACGTCCCAGCACTGAGCATGCCCAGCAACTCTGCCTTCTAGTGTTTTGGGCTGGGCATGGGCCTGTCGACCGCCGGGGGTCCCCAGACTCTGCCAACGTGGCTGTGCCCTCTGGGCCTGAGAGCTTCATTGCCAGCTCATCCATCCTGAGCACCAGTCTATTCTGACTTAAATGCCACTTAGTACTGTCTTTTATTTTTGGCTTCTCCTGATGGCTCTTTGCCCATCTCATCTCCTTCACCCACTGCACTTCCTAAAGAGAACTCAGATCCAGAACAATGAGGGTCAGGAGCAGAATCAGGAGCCGCGGGTGGGGCACACCCCATGCCCGTTCCTTCCTGTCCATCTGGGTCCTTCTGGGGGTCCTGGAAGGGGTCTGCTGGAGAGATGGCGTGTGGGCATGCTCACTGTTGGGGGGCCGGGTGTGGGGCTTGGGGGGGCAGGTGGAGGCCCGCTGCTGTTTTCTCTCACTCATTTCCTAGGTCTTCTTATCTCTTCTCTGTGTGACTCTGGTGACAGGGACGATCCGTAAGGCTCAGAACCTTCTGAAACAGTATTCCCAGCATGGTCTAGATGGGAAAAAGGGGGGCTCTAACCTCATTCCTCTGGAAGGTAATCACCCTTTGTTCTTCTCCTGTTCCTTCCTCCACCATGTGTCCACTCTCGTGGCAGGGCAGAGCCTCCAAGCCCGCAGGAGGGCCACGGGAGAGTCCCTAAGAGGGGAGCAGGGGTGGGAACAACAGGTCCCGAGTGCCAGTCATTCCATCTGGCACAGGGGCAGGTGTCATGGCCTCGGCCTGGTCCTATTTGGCTGACGGCAGCTCTGCCCTCCCTGAGCCTTCCTACTCCCTCCCTCCCTGTCTCTGTCTTTGTCTCCTGTTTGAATTCAGAGGAAGTTCTTTGTCACGGGGGCAGCCCTTTCACGCTCAGACCAGCAGTGGCAGGACCAAGCTGGCCTAGGCCTCCAGGCCACCCCCACTGGCCCCAGCTTTAGAAAGGGGAGTGTATGCCCCCAGCTGGATGGGCAGCCTGTAGGCCATGTCCTTCCTTGCCTCCTGTCAGAAGAAGGACAGCCCTGCCCTGGTGGACCTGAGCCTCCTTCCAAAGAATAATCCTAGGGAACCAAAGGAGGCTGTCCCGTTCGCTCAGCAGTGGCATTTGTCTAACTGCGAGTCTCCCCAAACATGGTGAGGTGGGTAAACCCCCTGGGGCTGAGCATCAAACCCTCTGCAGCTGCCAGAAGCTCTCCAGAACCTTCCTTGGTTGTCCCGCAGGCTTTTCTCGTGGCCTCGGGCTTAGAGAACCAGCTCTCAAGGATGGTCTGGGGGCCCTGCAAGTCAGGCTTGAAATGGCTGTTCCCAAGGTGGCGGCGGCAGAGGAAGGGCTCAGAGCCCTCTCCGGTGCCCCTTCCCCTGCAACCCCCTCCCCCATCTCACATCCCCTCCTGGAGATCAGGGGCTTCTTCCCGGTCCCCGAGGGGCAGCCCACCTGTTCCCTGGATAAACGCTGCTTGTGTCTGTACGGCCGACATCTCGCTAGGTCACGAGCATGATTTCCGAGTTAAGCACCTGTCCGAGGCCCTGAACGACAAGCACGGGCCGCTGGCTGGTGAGTACCGCAGCCCAGCCCGAGGGCAGCCTACTGCTGCCTTGGCAGAGGTCTCTGGAGGGCTCTGCTCTGAGGATGAGCCAGGCCTGTTTGCCTCTCTCTCAAGTCTCTCTTTTGGGTACTAGGTGTCCTTGCCTCTCTCCAGACGGGAGTGCATGCCTGGCTCTCAGGGCCTGGCCAAGGGGAGACGCTGCTGCTACCTGGAGTCTCCCTGGAGGGCAGGGAGCTCTGACATCTGACTCCAACAACAGCTCTGACTCGGAGCCTATTCCTTTGCTTGTGGGACCAGGTTGCCTGCGGGCGCCCCATGCCCCAGCCTTCGCTAGTGGGACCCAGGTCTCCTGGGGCAGCTGACCAGCAGGAAGCCCTCCCTTTCTGGGATTCATCACCCCTTCTCAGAGTTTGACCGCATGCCAGCTAGCCTTCTAAGCCATAGCCCACTGCCTTCTTAGACATTCCAGAAGATCTGGCGGGGCTGAAAACTGCCTTCAGTGGCCCGGCATTTTCTCAGATGGGTGACCATGGTGCCTGCATCCTTGAGGTGGGCACTGCCATTCATTTACCCCTGGCCACCCTCTTTCTAGTGCAATTCGAAATCAGTTCTCGGGACAGGTACACTGGAGCCAGGAAGCTGATTTAGGGCTCTTCCCTCTTTATCCCTCCATCTGTCTCCCCACTGCCTCTAGTACCCGATGCTCCAGGACATAAACGCTGTCTAGCAGAGCTGAAAAGAAAGCCAGGACAAAGGCGGGATTGTGGCCCCATATTTTCCCCTCGAAGCAGCCAGGCCTGCTGGAATCCTCTCAGCTTTCTACCAGAACAGTCTGCTGCCTCCCCATCTGCGGCCGGCCTGGGCTACAAGCCAGGAGCTGGGGAGGCCTGTGCCCACCTCAGCAGGGAGAGCGACGGCCCCCAGACCGGCAGCTCAGGGGCACCACTGTCCCTCCAGGGAGAGATGACACACTGGACGTGGAGACCGATGCCTACATTCACTGCGTCAGTGCCTTCGTCAAGCTGGCCCAGAGCGAGTACCAGCTACTGATGGACGTCATCCCCGAGCACCACCAGAAAAAGACCTTTGACTCCCTGATCCAGGTCCTGCCCCGCCCCACCCTGTTCCTGGGCCCTGACTGACCAGATGTCCCGCAAACCTGCTGCTGCAGAAGCTGGAGTTGGGCCAGACTTGTCGTCCAGCAGCCTTCAACTGTAGCCACCGTCCCCCCCGTGCGCGTGTGTGTGTTTGCGGAGGGGGGATTGCAGTTCCCTGTTGAGTTATGCTGGCTTCCCCCAGCCCCTCCAGCGGCCCTGATTGTCCCTAGGAGGCAGCCCTCAGCACCCTGCCCCCTCCATGAGCTGTGTCCTTACTCTGCTCTCGCAGGATGCGCTGGACGGGCTGATGCTCGAAGGCGAGAACATCGTGTCCGCGGCCCGGAAGGCCATCATTCGGCATGACTTCTCCGCCGTGCTCACCGTCTTCCCCATCCTGCGGCACCTGAAGCAGACCAAGCCAGAGTTTGACCAGGTGCTCCAGGTATGTGGGTGGGAAGGCCCTTGGGGAGCCAGGGAGGAGGAACCGCCTTCTCCGCCCTCACACCTCTGCTCCAAAGCTGGATGCAAGCAGCTTATGCAGGGCCCTGGGCGAGGGCACCCAGTCGCACGGTGCTGCGGCAGGAGGGGGGCCCTGTAGCGAGGGGCAGGGGAGCAGCTGGCGAGGAGCGGGGTCAGCTCTGCAGCCGTGTGCTTCCTCAGGGTACAGCCGCCAGCACCAAGAACAAGCTGCCCAGCCTCATTACCTCCATGGAGACCGTGGGAGCCAAGGCCCTAGAAGACTTTGCGGATAACATCAAGGTGCTCTCCCTCTCTCCAGGGCCATGGCCACAGAGCTGTGGGTGGGACCACCGGGGACCTGCCTCAGGAGCTCCTGCAGAGGGCCGGCCACGGAGAGGGACTGCTAGTCTCCTGTCAGTACCCACTTGCCTCCCTTTCCCAGGGGTCTCCAGAGTCCCTAGGGGGTGATGCTTCGGCCCCATTTTCCTGTCCTGGCTGGCTTATGTGCCTGAGGGGCTCCCTGACCCCTGTCTGCCGGGAGGTGGCACCAAGAGCAGACTGCCTGCGGCTGGGGGTGGGGCCGGGAGTGGGGCTGGAGGTCTTGGGAGCTGGTTCAGGAAGCTGAGCTGTTCTTTCCACAGAATGATCCAGACAAGGAATACAACATGCCCAAGGACGGCACTGTGCATGAGCTCACAAGCAATGTAGGTGCTGCCCAAGGTCACCTGGGGACAGAGGGGGGCCCGGCCTGGCCCAGAGCCGGCATGTTGTGGCAGGATGGATGGCAAAGTCCTCCAGTAGGGCAGGGAGCCTGCAACCACCCTTTTCTCGGGACAGACCCCTGGCCCTGCACTTGCCCTGGAATGGTCCCAGGGGGTGCGTTTGGGAGTTGATCTGGACCTTGAGGTCCTCTCCTTGGCCTTCCTGGACCTGTTTTCTCCCCACACAGGCCATCCTCTTCCTACAGCAGCTCCTAGACTTCCAGGAGACGGCAGGGGCCATGCTGGCCTCCCAAGGTACTTGGCCTTTCCCAGTGGGGCCCTCTACCCGTCCCTGACTCCTCCCTCTTTTCTGGAGACGGGGTGACCGGCCGTTTCTGGGAGAGACCTCCTCTAGCCTGGTGGAGTGGGGTTTGACTGTGCCATTCCTGATCTGACCTCCCTTCTCCCTCCTTCCACCGTCCTCGCTCTGGAGAGTGGCCCTCCCTGGTCTGAAGATGTCCTGCCTGCCTCGCCCCTCCTTCCGCATCTCTCCACCTGCTCTTGTGTTTGCCTGCCCTCCCGATTAGTCTCACACAGCTGACCACTCCATGGACTGGCATCTCAGGGCCAGCCTGGTGTCTTCCCACTGATCGCTGCCCTGGAGCTGGGGGGGTTGGCATGGAAGGAGGTTGACATTTCTGAGCCCCAAGACCCAACCCAACTTGTTGGGACTCCCAGGCCTTCCCCCTCCCTCCATTTTGGGGGCGAGAGAGCCAGGAGTGGCTTCTGGCCTGCAGTTCTCCAGATCCCCACTTGGCTGCGTGCTCCCTGAACTTCAGGGGTCCAGCTGGGATGTGTCCCACCGTCTGTGTCCTGGCTGTCACGGGGAGGGTTCTGCTTGACTCGGGGGACATGGTTTCTAACCTGTGTTTGCACTTTGCGTCTTTCTCCCTTCTTTGTCTCTCCCCCTTCCCCTTTGAGTGCACTGCCTTTTACTCCGTAGTTCTTGGGGACACATACAATATTCCTTTAGACCCCCGAGGTAAGCAGCAGGGCTCTGCAGCCCCATCTGAAACCCCATGGGTGAGGTTCCTTGGGGACGGAGGCATCTGGACAGACTCAGGACCTAGTGGGGAGTGGGGGTCGGGGGGCCATGGGTTTCTTTGGGGTGCTCCCAACTCAGCTCCCTGCAGGGCCGCTTTCTGTCCCTGAGCTTATCCAGGTGGCACCCTGCGTGTACCCCCCAGGCTAGACAAGTACCTGCCTGTCCCCTCCCACCCCATGCACTGCCACCGCTGCCCTGGCTTCCCGCTGGTTCAGAGGACCCCCCTAGAGGAGGTGATGGGAAGTAAAGAAGAAGGGGGAGAGGCCATGGGGAGCCCACTCTGAGACCCTGCTGTTCACAAATGGGATAAATGGGCCTTGTAGTAGATAGTACGCAGCACGCACCAGGGCTGGGGGGCAGGTGGCACCCACCGCTGTCCTGCCGGCCTTCCTGCTGATCACGGGCCAGCTCATTAACCTTGCCATCCATCACCGGAGAGGGGCTTGCCCTGGGTTCCAGGGAAAGGCTGAGGCGGTGCTCCTGAGCACCGCTGCTTCCAGCGCTGAGGGAAGGCCAGAGAGGGTCCTGGCTTCTGCCCCGGCCGCAGTAACAAGCCTTCTTTCCTCCCAGAGACCAGTTCCTCCGCCACCAGCTACAGCTCTGAGTTCAGCAAGCGGCTGCTAAGCACATATATCTGTGAGTGCCATCTGGCTGGCCGGCAGCCCCCAGCGCCCACCTCCCCCGCCTTTCTCTTCCTTTGTGCCCTCCTGCTACTCCCGGACCACTCCCGAGCCCCCTCCTCGACCTTTGGCATTGTAACCTAACTTCCGGTCTGGGGACTGACCAGGGCTGGGCAGAGGGAGTCTGAAGTGAGGAGGGATAGGGACACAGTTGCAGTTGGTTCGAGGGCCAGAGATCGGGTCGTTTTGGTCAGACTACCCTTGGATATAGCCCCACCCTCCCTGTGCAGGTAAGGTCCTGGGCAACCTGCAGCTCAACCTCCTGAGCAAGTCCAAGGTGTATGAGGACCCAGCTCTGAGCGCCATCTTCTTGCACAACAACTACAACTACATCCTCAAGGCCCTAGAGAAGTGAGTGGCTGCAGGGGTCTGTGTGCACGTGTGGCTCCCACCCGCCCCTACCCGCCCACCCCCCCTTCTGGGGCTGCCTGTCCAGGTGGGGAGGGCAGCGCTTTACCCCTTGGATGTGGGGCAGTGCAGGGCAGGCCCCATGGGTGCTGCTGTGGAGACCAGTGGCCTTTGGGCCCCGAGAACCAGTTCTGTCCTTTTCTGCTCCTTCCCTCCCTGCCCCCCCAGGTCTGAGCTGATCCAGCTGGTGGCTGTGACCCAGAAAACTGCCGAACGTTCCTACCGGGAGCACATCGAGCAGCAGATCCAGACCTATCAGCGCAGGTGGGCCCCACCGTGCCCCTCCGCCAGGCTTGTATTCTTCACTCATTGTTCCTCTCGGAGCCTCAGTCAGAGTGGGGTCAGTAATGGGGAAGTGCTCCCCTGTGGACCCAGTCCTCCGCTCGCTATTGAACCACACTGACACGGTGCAGAGGGAAGCCCCCTCCCCTACCACCACGTGCTCCTTAGGGTTGCTATGGCCAGCCTCTCCAGAGGGTGGGGTGCCAAGGGTATGGGCTAAGGAGGATCGAAAGGCTACCTGAGTGAGGTGTGGGGACGTGAGGCCAGGTGAAGAGCGAGGTTGCAAGAGCATTTGAACTTGCTCAGCCCCTGTGCTTCCGCTGCTCCTCGTCCTCATTTCTCCTAGGTTTGCGTGTCTCCCTTTGTGTGTTTCTTCCTGTGAGTGGTCTCCCTCCTGGCTTTGTCCGTCCTCTGCTCCTTCCCTCCTTTCTCATCAGCTCCCCTGTCCTTATTCTCCGGGAGATCGGGGTGAAGTGTAGCTGCTAGTTTTGTTCAATATATTGAATTTTGTTTCCTGTTCTTAATTTTAAAGCCACCGGCTTGAACATTTTCTTTTCCCAAGGAAAAGTCTCAGTTGTGCTCTACCTAGTTGGGACTCTAATCCGTTGTGGAGCTCCCCCTCCCCTAGTAGACCAAGAGACTTAAAAAACAAAACAGGGGCGCCTGGGTGGCTCAGTTGGTTAAGTGACTGCCTTCGGCTCAGGTCATGATCCCAGAGACCCGGGATCGAGTCCCACATCGGGCTCCCTGCTCGGCGGGAGGCCTGCTTCTCCCTCTCTCACTCCCCCTGCTTGTGTTCCCTCTCTCGCTGTGTTTCTCTCTGTCAAATAAATAAATAAAATCTTTAAAAAAAAAAACAAAACAGCACCTAGGAAGCAGCGGCCTGAGGCTGTCCCTCCTCCTTGGCCTTCTTCTCTCTCCCACCCCGCAGCTGGTTAAAGGTGACTGACTACATCTCCGAGAAGAACCTACCTATATTCCAACCAGGAGTCAAGGTGGGCAAAGGCCTGGGCTGGGAAGGGGTGTCTCGCAGATGTGATACTTTATGTCACGTCTCTGGGAAAAAATGGACAAGCATCCTGCTCGGATGAGCAAAGGACGCCTGTGGCCATCAGAGCAGCAGGAGAAATGATTGGGCTCAGGCATTTGGGGAAGGAGTCCGTGGCCTGGGGGTTCTGCTCTGAGGAACACTTTCTCTGCCCTCTCTCACCTCCCCCAGCTGAGGGACAAGGAGCGGCAGATGATCAAGGAGAGGTTCAAGGTGAGTTGGGGTCCCCTCCCCTCCATTCCTCCTGCTGCTGTTGCAGGGACCCCAGGCCCAGAGTCGTTGTCTCTGGGTTGCTTCTATTTCCACCTTTTTTGACGGCCAGGGTTTCAATGATGGCCTTGAAGAATTGTGCAAGATCCAGAAGGCCTGGGCTATTCCTGACACGGAGCAGAGAGACAAGATTCGCCAAGCTCAGAAAAACATTGTCAGGGAGACCTATGGGGCCTTTCTGCACAGGTGAGCCCTCTGTCTCCACCGCCCCGGCCCTGTGCCCTTCACTTCCCCAACTGGGTCTCTGCTCTGTCCTTCTTCAAGAAAACCCGAAGGGGCGTGTGGGTGTGGATGGCACAGCCAGGGCCTGGGGCTCTGTTGTGACGCCAGACGGGGACATGACTCAGGGGCACCCTGTCAGGAGTGCCTTCGGCTGAGGCGGAGCTGGGGGGCTGCTAGCCTGCCCCTGACCTCCGTGCCTGGTCAGGTATGGCAGCGTGCCCTTCACCAAGAACCCGGAGAAGTACATCAAGTACCGTGTGGAACAGGTGGGCGACATGATCGATCGCCTCTTTGACACATCTGCCTGAGCCTGCTGCTGTCTCTGCCTGGTTTTGCCATATCAGCCATGCTATTGGACAGATAAATCAGTATTAACTTGCCTCTGGGCCTGGTGAGTTTGACATCCTTTGGGACAAGGATGTTTTTCCACCCCTTCCCCAGTCCGAAGTCATGCCCTGGAGCCCTCAAGTCCTGGTCTGCGTTTCTTCCTGGAGTTCCCCCAGACCAGCACTCTGCCAGAAGACCAGGGTTCCTTCCCACTTAAGGTCTCCTGACCCGGAGCCCGCATGGGCCACCTGATGGCTTCCAGACAGGAAGGGACAGAGAAGGAAGACAAGGGTCACAACTCTGTTGCGTGTGCAAGAGCAGGAGGGCAAACAGCCCACCTCCAGCCCAGTTCAGAACCGGGGGTGGAGAATACCCCTTCTAGCCCAGAAATGGGTCCAGCACACTGCAAAAGCAGTTCTGAGAAGCTCTGGCCACCCTGACCCAGCCCCCTGTCTCCTGGTGCCCATCAGTAGTTGCAGAAATGGGGACCAGATGACTGGTACACAGCGGTAGTGACAAGTTCAGGAGCACAGTGGAGCTTGGGTGCAAAGTGGAGGCCCCACCTACTTAGGACCAGAATGGATAGCTGAGCTCAGTGAAGACAGACCCAGGAGGGTGATGGGTTTATTCCACACTCCGCTTGCCGGCTAGCAGAAGGAAGAACTCTGGGTGGCCTGGGATCCTCCGAGCTTAGGGAAGAAAGTCGTCCTCCCTCTTCCTCTCTTCAGAGACCCCGTCACGACCCTCCCCTTGCAGCCCCGGGCCCGGCCCTGTTACAGCCTGGGCTGCCCGCCGTGGGGGACGGCCTCGCCAGGGGCAGGGTCGGACTTGCACGTCGCCCACACCCAGGATCCAGCGAAGAAGAACTGGCTGCACACCACCACCGCCACATACACGAGGAGGAAGATGTGGTCAGCAGCCTCAGTCCAGCTCCTTGTCGGCCCCTGCACTCTGCGAGCTTCTGGGGGGAAGAGGCAGGCAGTTGTCCGGGGCTCACCCAGCATGCAGGCCCAGAGCAGGAGGGCAAACCCCGGGGGCTGTCAGCCTGTATCTCTCCCTTCCTTAGATTTACAACTGATGAATGTTGGGGTCTGGCCCATTCCAGGCCGTCCTCAGCTGAAGAAGCACCCCTGTAGAGGCTCTGAGGGGCATTGGGTTGTCTCAGGGAGTTTGAAGTCCCCTGGGTCCTTAGGGAAGCTACCCTTGCCCCCTGCCCCATACCTGCATCTTCCAGGGACAGACACAGTGGCGCGCAGGGCCCGTGGAGCCTGCAGCGTGAATGCGTGGAGCCCCTAACCAGCCTAGTGACCCCAACTCTGCCCCTGTCAGACCTGTTCCTGGCCTTATTCCTCCCTCTACCCCTGCTCCAGGAGGGGGCCCTGCCCACCTTCAGGATGTGGCCCTGGGTCCTCCCCTCTCGGGGCTGGGCTGGGACTGCTCTCGGCCCTGAGGCTGTCCCAGGCCAGCAGTGCGGCCAGCAGCACGGTCTCCATGGTGCTGACAAAGAGCAGCAGCAGGAGCACAGTGAAGTAGTAAACTGGAGAGGGGGGAGAGGGGGGTGTCAGGGCCAGGCCGGTGCTGCCCCCGCCCCCGCCGTGCCCCAGGAGCTCAGCAGAGCTCTCCCCCCACCCCTGCTCCAGGCCAGGTGAGGAGCACAGGACTTACTGAGCAGCGGGTTGCAAGAGGAGGAGCTGGGCAGGGCCTGCACCAGGGAGGAGTGGAAGACAAGGTAGCCCAGCAGCAGGGTCACCTTGTAGGCGATGCGCTCCGTGGCCCGGAGGGGCAGCAGCCCCCCGCACATGTCAGCCAACAGTAGTGCCTCCCCAGGTACCAGTAGAGCTATGATGGCTTTCAGTGCTGTGTTCTGCAGGCGCAGCTGGAGGGAAGAAAGTCAGGGCTTTGTGGGAGGGTGCACGGGGCTGGGTGGCTGAAAGGCTGCACAGGGGCCTCTGACCACAAGCTTCACATACCCTCACCCCCGCCGCAGCCCCTGCCCAGCCAGCCCTCCGTCGGCCACACACGACTCACCGTCACCTGGAAGCAGGGCACCAGCTGCTGGGGTGGGACTTGGGTCTTCAGATCCCGAACTACATATTCCCTCTTGACACTCACGATCTCATTCACTGCGTGGGCCCGGAACTCTAGCTCTAGCACTGGAAGAGGGCAGGGGAAAGTGGGGACGTAGGAAGGAGGTGCCCCCGGCCCTGACTCTCTTTTGGGAGTACGCGGCAGGGACTAGCCAGCGTCCAGGGCTGGTGGAGACTTCTGATGGTGGCTGGAGGCAGACCAGGAGGTGAACGCGCTCTGTGCATGGGTTGGGCAACCCCCCACATTCTCTCCAGCCAGGGGAAGGGTCTTTTCAGATTCAGAGGTGAATTTTCATTGTGCTGTTGAGTGCACTTGTCCCCACCACTTGCAGGGGGACGTGGTCTGGACTCCTCCACCAGCATATCCTCTAACACCTGCAATATGAGCCTTAGGGGGCAGCAGCCTTAGTGTTTTCCCAGGGGGAGGGATGTGAGGCAAGGCTGGAGGTTCTGGACCGACCCGTGAGTCTGTGGGCTATTTACTGGGTGGCTGCAGCAACCTCGACGGGGCAGCTGCTGTGAGGGGCCGCAGCCTGGAGCAGGGGAGAGCTAGGAGGTGGGCCGCTGCAGGGAGGTGCACAGGAGAAGCGTGCTGTGCTCTAGGATCTCTTTGGCTCCCCTAAGCCTGGGGTGGACTGGTGTGAACACAAGCAGACTACCCCCATGTCAGATGTCCACTGGAGGCCACCCCCCTTCCCCAGCCCCTGTCCGGTTGGCACCAGTGTTGCTGAGAGCGTAAAAGCTGAGGTTGCAGTCGCTCTGGTCCCTGGGGAAGTGGAGGAGCTCAAAGTCGCAGTTGGTCTCTGTGGTGAGGGCCAGATACAGGTCGACATGGCCGTCAGGATCCACTCGGGCCCGTGGGCTCTGGTCCTGCCAGTCCACCCAGAGCCTGTTGGTGGGGGTAGATAGAACAGCTCAGCCTGCTCGGGAAGGGGAGGTGGGGGAAGCCCCAGCCTAGCCCAGAGGCGCCCTCTCCTGTCATCCCAGTCCCAGAGGGTGAGGGGGACATGAGGCAGTGGGGGTGTGCCTGTGGTCCGGCAGGGCCACCAGGGAGAAAGGTAGTCAGAGGGCCTGATAGCACAAGAGCTCTCGCCTCACTTACGCCTCCTGAATAGTGAGTCCTGGAGTCCAGAGTGAGTCCCAGGGCAGGGTGACCGCATGTTGTGGGTGAACACTTGTGTTCCAGGCCAAGCGAGTGTCCAGCCAGGACTGGGGACAAAGAAGCCACTAAGCCTCCCACTCCTATATATATGTGTGTGTATATATATACACGCACATGCACAAGCACACACACAAGCCACTTGGCTTGGCAGTTTGATGAAGACTGGTACTTCTGAGCTAAGCAAAGAGAAGGTTCTCCCATCCCACCTTCCCTGTCCCCTAGGCGCTCACCAGCCGAAGCAGCAGCATGGAGGACACTGTGTACCGCAAGATGTCCTGAGGAAGGGGGCAATGTGTCACCCGGGTGGGTGCTATGGGACAAAAGAAAGCAGGAGCCCCCGCCACTGGCTGGGGCTGTCCTGGCCCGTCCCTAGCTCAGCACCTGGGCCCTGCTTCCTTCCGCGGCCAGAGGATACTTACCACATTGAATACATTGGACACGAACACCTGCACATCCACCAGAAGGGGTGCGCTCCCATTGTCTGGGATCTGGATGGTTTCCTGAACCTCCTGGGGCCAGTTGAAGTCGAAGAAGGATGGCCAGGCTGAAGGATGGAGGTCAAGGTCATTTGGGTGGGTGCCTTGGGATCCACATCCCAAACCGGAAGGACTTCACACCCTCCACCTACCCACTGTTGGTGAGCGAAAGCCACGCCCCTGGACAAAGGGCCCGGTGGAGCCGAGCCTAAGGAAGGCCAAAAGGAGCAGCCAGAGCTGCAGGGCCATCGCCAGTGGCTGCTTAGAAGGCTGGATGGAGCAGCAGAGCCACAACGGCAACCTCAGTGTCAGTTGCTGGGGGACTGGGCAGTTGGAAGCAGGTGCTCTGTGCAAGGGCTCTGGGGCCTTGGAGCTGCCATCCCACCCGAGGGTTCCGCAAACACCTGAAGACAAAGCACAGGACCCGGCCCCACCCACCTTGCACCTGCCTAGGCTTCCCTGTCCGCTCCGTTTCCACCGCCTGGAATCAGGTGCCCCTTTCAGAGACTGCCATGAGGACCCGGCAAGCACACATTGCCCATCCCCAACACACACACACGCATACACCCCTTTCCCCAACTCCGTCCTTCTGATCTGGGCAGATGCCACAGGCCTTCCTGTGTTTCTGTAGCAGGTGCCTGCCCAGTTAAACGGTCCAGCCGTCGCCATAGTACACTGCACTCAACATCGTGAGAATGTTCCTGCCTCTCCTAAAACACTGAACTGATTGCATGTAAAAAGCCTTGAAAGGCTCAAGAACTCCAGCAATGGGGCAAACCTGGGGCAGGTTAGAGGCTAGCTTATGAGCAAAGCCCTGTAGCATTCCTGTTCCAGCCCAGTGGTGACTTAGAACTGCTCCTGGGGGCCCTGGAGGAGGACTGGTGGGGGTGAGGGGTGACTTTCCTGGCCCATTGGAAATGCACACCTGACCCGGGACAGTTGTAGTGAGGGAAGGAAACCCCTAGGCTGAAAGTAGGTGGGCATGAATGGTGCTGCAGATGTTCAGAAGGGGCCCCAGAGAGCTGGGAGCAGGGAGGGGACCCGGCACTCGCTGGCACCCCAACGTTCCTAGGAATACACATTGTGTCTGCGACTGGCCATCGACCCACTTTATCGAGCACGCATGAACCCTCCTCCTTCCTTTGTCCCACGCATAGGTGGCTACTGGTTCCCTGATCTACAAATACCAGAGCCTCTGGATGGCCAGGGCAGAGAGCCTGGGTCATCCTGCACTTCCCCATCTCAGGGATTTCTACGGGGACTTTCCCTTGGCTACCTTCAGTGCGGGCCACCCTCCTTCCCTGTGGTTCAACAAAGCTTCTTGCACCCAGCCATCCAGAGCTCCCCTGTGAAGCCCTAGAGGCTTCAGGCCACGGCCTCCTAACCATGAGATATGCCGAGACACAGCAAATAACTGCACGTGAAAAGGTTTGCGTGTTTTATTAACAGATGACATTCCCTTCCTGATCCCTCGACCTCTGACTCTAATCCTTTAATGCCAAAGTATACTCGCTAAGTGTCCTCAGGTCGTATTAACTGTCGGGATGCCACCGGGGGCATTTTGGTCCCGCCAGGACGGGCCGGATACCAGGCTCAAGGCCCGGCTGCCCAGAGTCGCCAGCACAGGGGCAGAGGTCCCGGCCACCTCGCTCACGTGCGTCAGGTCGGTGGACTCGCGCTCCAGCACGCTGCTGCCGCGGGGGCCCGGCGCCGCTATGCACACGCGGCCTGGGGCCCTGCGCGGGGTATGGCGCAGCAGACCCGCGCAGATCCTGCGGAAGCCTTTGCGGAAGTGCTTGGAGACCAGCGCGTAGACGATGGGGTTGACGCAGGAGTTGGCGTAGGAGACCAGGTGTGAGAGGATGCGCAGCGCGTAGGTGGCAGGTGTAAGCGGGAAGCGGCCGAACCACACGCAGAGGATAAGCGCGTGGTGAGGCATCCAACAGAGGCAGAAGAGCGCAGCCACGATGACGATCATGCGTGTCACCTTGCGCTTGGCGCGCCGGGCGCTGGAGCCCGAGGCCACCGGGTCAACCGCGCGCCAGAGGTAGCGCAGGGTGCGCGCGTAGGTCAGGCCGAGCACCAGCATGGGCAGCAGGTAGCTGAAGACAAAGGTGCAGAGGTCCATGGCGCGGCGACGAGGCGCGCTCCACGCCGGGTGGCACACAGTCAGGTTGGCCAACTGCGACTGGCGGTAGTAACTCAGGTAGGGCCCGGAGAAGAGCAGCGACAGCCCCCAGATGAGCCCAATGGCAGCCAGCGCGTTGCGAGGCGTTCGCAGCTCACGGGAGTGCAGCGGGTAGCGGATGGCCAGATACCTGTGGGTCGGGGCAGGAAGGGAGACCGGCGAACAGGTGGATTCGCGGGGATAGGGCAGGACCCTTACACCTCAAACCCCTCACCCTCTCTCGAGGAAGGTCCCGCACTCCCCGGGAGCTGGTTTGACATGTGGGGCGGGACCGGCAGCAGCAAAGAGAAGTGTATAGGCCACTCATCTCTTCCCGAGACTATGACCACAGTCACACTCCACCCGGGAAGGCACCCCAAGGTTGAACCGGCTTTGGAGCTTCGGGAGGCTGTGATCGCCCACCAGTGACGGTGCCCGGAGAGGTGGGACCCAGGCGCCTCCAGGCTCTAGCAGACTGCCTGGAACCACCGCATGGTATCGCGAGGGAATTCCTTAGAGAAGCCGACGCTCTCTAGGTCCCACCAGCGCTCTTGGAACCGACACACTCCCCGCTCAATGGAACTGGGAGATATATGGGGGAGGAGGGCTCACCTCACTGCCTCTCCAGGGGAGGTCAGGAGGGCGTGGGAGTAGAAGGGGCCGGGGAGATACTGGAGTCAGACCCAGATTTCCTCTCCAGGAATCATCCAGGTGTCCTTCCAAGCTCCAGTGGGGACGATAGAGGAGACCATCCGGAGCTCTCCTCTCTCTGGGCCTGGAGGTGGGGGCTGGGAGGTGATGGGTCTAGGGACCCTCGGGCAGGTTCCCTTGAACTTTGGCGGGGCCTCTTGCGAAGGACCCAAATTCTGCAGTCCAGACCAGAGTCGACTGCGCGGAGCAAACCGTGGCTTCGAGGCTAGCGAGGCGGAGGTGCCCGAGTTTGACGCCGGGAGACAGGCCGTTGGCTCCACGTCCACGATTATTGGATGGGAGACTCTGAACAAGTCACTTCTGAACTCGATCTCATCTGTAAATTGGGCACAGTAATCCCTCCCGTCCCAGCTTCACAGGGGCACTAAGCTCAAGCGAGACGAAGCCCACAAAAACGCAATGTGCCCGGAAACGCCGCGCTTTGTCAGGCGCCCGCGGCGCTGGAGAGCTGAGGTTTGCTGCGGAGCCGCGAGGACGCACCTAACCGAGGGACACTGCAGTCCCCTATTCCTCTCTTTCTTTCTCCACTCCAGTTTGTCTTTCACTCTCTCCCGGTCCCTTTGCCTTCTTAGTGTCCTTTCTTACTCTCCGCGCGCGCCCCTCCATGAGCCTTGAGTCCCGCTCTCTTCTCCAGCCCCCACCTGGGTGCCTGACACCACCCCCCCCCGCCCTCCAGGGCGCTCCCTCACCTGTCCAGGGAGACGGCGGCCAGCGTGAAGCTGCTGGCGTACATGGTAAGGAAGATGAGGAAGTGCACGGCCTTGCAGAGCAGCGAGCCGAACACCCAGCCGTCCAGGGTGTAGATGGTGGCCTGGAAGGGCACGCAGCACACGATGAAACACAGGTCGGCCACGCCCAGGTTGAGGATGAACAGATTGGTGGTGCTGACCGCCTGGCCGCCGCGCAGCAGCACGGCCAGCACCAGTGCGTTGCCCACGGTGCCCACCAAGAAGATGAAGGCGAACAGCATGGGCACGATAACGGCCTCGGGCTGCCAGCTGTCCCTGCTGCCCGCCTCACTCGCGTCCTCGGCCCCGGGGCCACCCGAGCCATTCATGGCGCCCCCAAACCCGAGGCTGCCTGGGATTCTGACGCCGTCTGACTTCTGGCGAGCGCGCAGCTCCGGCGGATCCAGCCGCTGCAGCGCCCAGCGCGAGTCGCGGGAGCTGCGGGCGGAGCGAGTTTCTCCGGGCTGGGGCGGGAGATGGGGGTGCGCGAGGTCAGGGGGAGGAGCGAGCGGCGGGAGGGGTGGGATGGGCCCCGCGGCAGCCCGCCGCGCTGGAGGAAGGGCTGTAGGGTGGCCCACCCGGGGGACAGGGGCCGCGCTGGTGCCTGCTCCCCAGCCCGCCGGCGTCGTCGACGCGCTCCAGCACCCGGAGCGGGTTTGTGCCGCGCTGAGCCGCAGACCGACCTCCGGGCGGAACGCGGGAGTGGTGGAGGGACCGGCCCCTAGGGCCTGAGGGTGCGCGGCGGAGCCGGGAGCGCCCGCCTGGAACCACGCATACCTCTCCCGACGGCTGGCTGGCGCGCGGGGCCTCCCGGGACTGGCTTGCGGGAGTCCTCTTAAGATTCCCGGGCGGCCCCTTAAAGGTGGCGAGGAGTTGACAGGGGAAGGAGGTGGACAAAGGGCCCGCGGCTTGGAAAGGCAGTGCCGCGCGCCCCTTCTGTGTGCCAGTCTCAGTCCTTGGAGGGGGCCCCAGTACCGAGGGATCACAGTACCTCTGGGAGGGCTCTAGTGAGCATGGAATGAGATGTGTGGCCTGAAGCCAGTTAGCTGAATCTCAGTGAATCAAATTCCTGTCTCCTTGCCCTAGTCAGACATCCAAAAAGGGAAAACATTAAGGAAATAAAAATAGAGTTCCGAGCGCCAGGAGCATTTTCCTACATACCCACCAGGGTGTTTAGGTTGGATTGAAACTTAAATAATTGTTTCTAATTTTGACTTATTAAGCATCAAGCCCTTGTGACTCGGAATCATTGTTGTTTCTGTAGAATGACCCACATGCCCCCTCTGCGTTCACCGGGTCTGAAAATCACCACCTTCTCTCCCCCGTGGCTTGATCTCTGCTTCACCTTTCCTTGTTGTTCATTGGGTCCCAGTGGGGAACGTTCTTATTCCTCTTCACTCCCTAACCCCCACCCCAGGATTTCAGCCCTGAAGCCTTACTCTTTTTTTTTTTTTTTTCTGAAGCCTTACTCTTATTCCTTTGGGCAGGGAAACCTTAGCCACACCCCTGCCCTGCCCGACTATTCACCCAGTAGAAAGATAATAGCAGTTCATACTTATGAGATGCTTGCCATTCATTTATTCAGTAAGCATTCAGTAAACACCTACCCCTTTCCAGATATTGTTCTGGGTCCTTAGGTTATACCCATGAGCGCTAGAAAGATCAAGGCCCTCCGTGAATTTCCTTTTAGCAGAGGAGACAGACAATAAACAATAGATTAGGGTAAGGGAATTGGGAGTACCATAGTGGTGGTCATGGGGGTGGGGTAGCTTGGTCAGCTGAGCATCTGACACTTGATTTCAGCTCAAGTCTTGATATCAGGGTGGTGAGCTCAAACTGCACACTGGGCTCCAGGCTAGGCATCAAGCTACTAATAATAAAAATAACAAAATAAAGTAAAATAAAATAAAATAATAAAATGGTTGCCAGGCAGACCTCATTAGGAAGGTAGTATTAACGAAGACTTGAAGGAGATGAGGGACCTAGAGTAGCAGAGATCTAGGGGATGCGCATTCCAGAGAGAGCAGTCAGTGCAAAGAGGCAGGAGTGTGCCTGTGTCCCTAAATAAGAAAGCTTCTATGGCTTGAGTTGATGAATAAGAAACAGACTGGCTGGAGAGGAGGCGACAGGCATGACATGTAGGGCTTTTTTCATTGCGAGGAACGTGCCTTCTAGTCTGAGTGAAATGAGGAGCCACCGCCAATTTTTTTTAAATTTTATTTATTTATTTGGCAGAGAGAGAGAGATCACATATAGGCAGAGAGCAGGCAGAGAAAAAGGGGGAAGCAGGCTCCCTGCTGAGCAGAGAACCTGATGTGGGGCTGGATCCCAGGACCCTGAGATCATGACCTGAGCCAAAGGCAGAAGCTTAACCTTCTGAGCCACTCAGGTGCCCTGCCACTGTCGAATCTTGACTATAGGACTAATGCCACCTGATTTAAAAATCTTTAGTGAAATATAACCCCGGTATCATACAATTTACCCAATTAAAGGGTGTATCTTGTTTTTAATATATTCACAAGGTTATGCAGCCATCACAACAACCAACTTTAGAAGTTCTTCCCCAAGGAAACTCCAGCCCTTTAGCCATAGATCTCCAGTCTCCACCCCCACACCATCCCTAGGCAACCACTTCCTGTCTCTATGGATTTGCCTATTCTGGACATTTCAAATATATTTTTTATTTTGTTTTCTTAAGATTTTATTTCATTTTTAAAAGTTTATTTACTTATTTAAGTAATCTCTACACCAAACCTGGGGCTCAAACTCATGATCCTGAGATCGAGAGTCAGATGCTCTACCAACTGAGCCAGTCAGGTGCCCCCGGAGACATTTCATATAAATAGAATCACACAACATGTGGTCTTTTGAGCGGCTTTATTCACTTAGCATAATAATTTTCTAGATTGATCTGCTTTGTAGCACATATTAGTACTTCATTGCTTTTTATAGCCAAATAACAGTCCATTGTATGGTTAAACCAATTCTATTTATCCATTCATTTGTTGATGAACATTTAGGAGACTTTAAAAAAGTATTTATTTACTTATTTATATTTTAAAATTAATTGACTTATTTTAAAGATTTTATTTATTTGGGGCGCCTGGGTGGCTCAGTTGGTTGAGCGACTGCCTTCGGCTCAGGTCATGATCCTGGAGACCCAGGATCGAGTCCCACATCGGGCTCCCTGCTCGGCTGGAAGCCTGCTTCTCCCTCTCTCACTCCCCTGCTTGTGTTCCCTCTCTAGCTGTGTTTCTCTCTGTCAAATAAATAAATAAAATATTTTAAAAAAGAATGTTTTAAAAAAAAGATTTTATTTATTTATTTTACAGAGAGAGAGACAGTAAGAGAGGGAATACAAGCAGGGAGAGTGGGGAAGGGAGACTGAGCGGGGAACCCAGGACCCTGGGATCATTACCTCAGCAGAGGGCAGATGCTTAACGACTGAGCCACCCAGGTACCTCTATTTATTTATTTTTAAAGATTTTATTTATTTTTCAGAGAGAGAGAAAAAGAGCACAGCAGGGGGAGTGGCAGGCAGAGGGAGAAGCAGGCTCCCTGCTCAGCAAAGAGCTATTTTATCTTCTCTAGATATCTGCATACCCAACATTGGGCTTGAACCCACAACTCAGATCAAGAGTCTCACACTCCACTGAATGAGCCCCCCAGATGCCCTGAGACTTATTTAAGATTTATTTTCATTATGGTAAAATACACAAAGCATATCTTGGACATTTTAAAGTGTCGGATTCAGTAATATTAAGTATATGCAAGGATGTATGGGTGGCTTAGTCAGTTGTTTTTGGCTCAGGTCATGATCTTGGGGTGGAGGGAATCAAGCCTCATGTCTGGCGCAGCACTCAGCTGGGAGTCTGCTGGAGATTCTCTCTCTCTCCCCCCTGCCCCTCCCTCTGCTTGTACACATACACACACACACACAAACACACACACACACACACTCTCTCTCTCTCTCTCTCAAGTAAATTAAAAAAAAAAGTATATTCATATTGTTGTGCAACAGTCTCCAGGACTCTTTAATCCTGCGAAACTGACACTCTGTATCCACTAAACACTAAGGAATAGTCTCCATTTCTCTTGCCTCTGGCTCCTGGCAACCACCATCGTACTTTCTATGAATTTGACCAAAATAGGTACTTCATATAAATGGCATCATACCATGTTAGTCTTTTTGTGAACAGACTTACTTCGTTTAGCACAATATTTTCAAGCTTCAGTCATGTTGGAAGTTGTTTCAGAATCTCCTTCCTATTTTAAGGCTTAATATTATCCCACCGAATGGATATACCACTTTCTGTTTATCCCTTGAGGGCCACTGGGTTGCTTCCATCTGTTGGTTATTGGGAGTAATGCTTCAATGAATATGAATGTACAAATACCTCTTGGAGACCCTGGTTTCAATTCTTGTGGCTATGCACTCAAAAGCGGAGCTGCCAGATCAAATAAAAATTCTTCAGTTTCCTGGGCGCCTGGGTGGCTCAGTTGGTTGAGCGACTGCCTTCGGCTCAGGTCATGATTCTGGAGACCCGGGATCGAGTCCCACATCGGGCTCCCTCCTCGGCGGGAGGCCTGCTTCTCCCTCTCCCACTCCCCCTGCTGTGTTCCCTCTCTGGCTGTGTTTCTCTCTGTCAAATAAATAAAATCTTTAAAAAAAAATTCTTCGGTTTTCCAAAGAATAGTCATATGTTTTTTCACAGTGGCTGCACCACTTTACATTAGCACCAAAACCACTCCAAGGTTCCGATCTTTTATTTTTCCTTATTTTTATTTTTAAAGATTTTACTTATTTGACAGAGAGAAACACAGCTACAGAGGGAACACAAGCAGGGGGAGTGAGAGAGGGAGAAGCAGGCTTCCCACAGAGCAGGGAGCCTGAAGTGGGGCTCGATCCCAGGTCTCCGGGATCATGACCTGAGCCGAAGGCAGACGCTTAATGACTAAGCCACCTACAGGCCCTTGGATCTTTTAATTTTTTAATAATAAAAATTATTTTTTTCTTTTTAAATTATTTTTTAAAAGATTTTATTTATTTATTTGATAGAGAGATCACAAGTAGGCAGAGATCCTGAGATCATGACCTGAGCTGAAGGCATAGGCTTTAACCACTGAGCCACCCAGGCACCCCTAATTCAAGGCCCTTGAGATCAAGACCTGAGCTGAAGGCGGAGGCCTTAACCCACTGAGCCACTCAGGTATCCCTAATTCTTCTTTTCTATTCTATTCTTTTTTTTTTTTTTTAAGATGTTTATTTATTTGACAAAGAGATCACAAGTAAGCAGAGAAGCAGGCAGAGAGAGGAGGAAGCAGGCTCCCTGCTGAGCAGAGAACCCGATCTGGGCCTTGATCCCAGGGTCCAGGGATCAGGACCTGAGCTGAAGGCAGAGGCTTTAACCCACTGAGCCAACCAGGCGCCCTCTATTCTATTCTTATTCTTTTTCTTCTCCTTCTTCCTCTGCTCCACCCCTACTTGTGGGCTCCCTCACTCTCTCAAATAAACAAATAAAATCTTAAAAAAAATAGTAATTGCAACACCTGGGTGCCTCAATCAGTTAAATGCCTGCTTTTGGCTCAGGGCATGATCCCAGGGTCCTGCAATGGAGGCCTGCCTCAGGCTCCCCACTCAGCAGGAAGCCTGCTTCTCCCCCTTCCTCTCTCTCTCCCTGCTGCTCCCTCTGCTTGTGTTCTCTCTGCCAAATAAATAGTAAATAATATCCTTAAAAATAAATAAAATAACAAAAAATAGTAACCATCCAAAAATAAATAAAAATAATCGTCATCCTAATGTGTGTGATAGTTCACTGCGGCTCTGATTCGCAGAATGATTGGTGATACTGAGACTTTAAATTGACTCATTTCTTTCTTTCTTCTTTTTTCTTTTAAGATTTTATTTATTTGAGGGGCATGTGGGTGGCTCAGTCGTTAAGTGCCTGCCTTTGGCTCAGGTCATGATCCCCGGGGTCCTGGGATAGAGCCCTGCATCCCGCTCCCTGTTTTGCAGGAAGCCTGCTTCTCCCTCCCTCACTCCCGTTGCTTGTGTTTCCTCTCTCGCTGTGTCTCTCTCTGTAAATAAATAAACAAACAAACAAACAAACAAATAAATATTTGAGAGAGAGAGAGAGAGAGAGAGAGAGCGCGCACGTGCAAGCAGCGGGAGGGGCAGGGGGAGAAACCCACTCCCCGCAGAGCAGGGAACCCATCTCTGACCCTGCAGATCCCTGGACCTTGAGATCGTAACTGGAGCGGAAGGCAGACACTTAATCCACGGAGCCACCCAGGCGCCCCTAAATTGCCTCATTTCATCTTCATAAAAACCGTCTATTTGGTTATCCCCCATTTCACAGAGAGGGGGAAAGGTTTAGAGAGGCACTAAGTTCTTTGCCCAAATCTCCCCAGGACGGGAGAAGCAAGACTGACTCCATAGCCCACAGTGCCATATTGCAGAGCAAATATTCGGCCTCCCTCGCCTCAACACTTCAACCTTCTGAACTGCTGGACTGCTCGCTCCAAAGTCCAGAGGCACAGGTCCCCAGCAGTCCCAGAAGTTCCTACACCGGGTCTCCGCTTGCTGAGCCCCGAGCCCGCCAGCGCTTCCTCTGGCCATGGCTTTCTCAGGGTGGGCACCGGGGAGAGCGCAGAGGCGATTCCCTCACAGGCAGAGTGCTTCATGTGGGTGGCGTGGGAACCGCATCTCCCGAGTATCCACGCAGGCAGACACCCCGAAACGCAGTCTTTAACCAACTGCTCACGCCCGCTTGGGACGTGAGCCGAATCCCCGGTGCAGGGATGCGGGAGGGGTGGTGGTGAGGGGCATCTCCGAGTCTTCCGCCCTCGGTGGACCGAAGGAGGGGTTGCTCCGGAAAGATCTCAATAGCTCTGGTCTCCCCGCGGGAACGAGCCCTCAGCCCAGCCCGCCACGACTCAGGAACCCGTGCCCAGGCGCAGGCTCGCTCCAACAAGCGGCTCATGCCTGTGGGCTGCCCGTCGCGGGCGGAGTCCGCCGCTATCCCGTCAGGCCCTCGGGCCCGGCCTGGCTCTCTTCCGCCTCCGTCGTCCCGCCTCCTCTATCCCGTCTGGCTCTGCGGCGCTGGGGCAAGATGGCTGCTGAGAAACAGGTTCCAGGTGGCGGCAGCGGCGGCGGCAGCGGGGGCGGCAGTGGCGGTAGCGGCGGTGGACGTGGTGCCGGAGGAGAGGAAAATAAGGAAAATGAGCGGCCTTCAGCTGGATCGAAGGCAAACAAAGAATTCGGGGATAGCCTGAGTTTGGAGAGTATCCTAGAGTAATCGGGCCTAACTCGCAATGACTACGTGTCGATATGCAGGGCCGGGGGCAGGAGAGGCGACGGGTCCCCGCACGTCCGGGCAGGAGGGGCCGAGGGTTGCAGTTTCTCTTGCCTTTACTTTCTGGCACTCAGAGGTACAGGGTCTGTCTTTCGACCGGTATTTTCTCGCTTCTCATTCGCTTTGCAGGCTGGGGAATGTTCTTTTCTCAAGCCGCTCCGAGATTTTGGGCAGATTTCTGCTGTTCCCCCGTAGTTACTCGTTTGGAGGGCTGGTGACGAGATGACACTGTGGCCGCCCAGTGAGCTGCTGTCCTAGCATCTTTTTTTTTTTTTAAGATTTTATTTATTTATTTATTTATTTAATAGAGAGATCACAGGTAGGCAGAGAGGCAGGCAGAGAGAGTGGAGGAAACAGGTTCCCCGCGGAGCCGAGAGCCCGATGCTGGCCTCGATCCCAGGACCCTGAGATCATGACCTGAGCGGAAGGCAGAGGCTTTAACCCACTGAGCCACCGAGGCGCCCTGTCCTAGCATCTTGAGTCACTTAACTGAAGATAGGAAACTGCCCTATTGACGTTTTCACTCAATACTTTTGTCGGAGAACGGAGAGTAAAAATTACAGTTTGACGCTCTTGCAGTGGAGGCAAAGATGATTTGATTGCTTTGAGGAAGAGCTTGTTGCCCATTTTGAATATAAATGTAGCTTAACATCACTTGTATAGCTTTCTTAATAAGCCTGTAGGCATTAAATCTTGTTGAGAGTCTTTTAGTTGATCTGGTGGAATGGGTCTGTAGTTTTCATCAGAGTGTATTACAACTGAGTGCCTGAGACACTAGTTTGTGGTTTTTTGAAGTGAATAACGGAGAAATTGTAGGTGAATTTCTGAAATAACACATTTGGCTTGACATCTTAATGTAATTTTTAGGAGATTGGAGTTTTACTTTTTGCACTGGTGATCTAGTTTCAATAGATATTAGAATGTCTTGATTTTTTACAAATCGTATAGCTTCTGTTCCTTTTAGTTGTTGAAATAGTCCACAACTATTAGTGTTCAGTACTTTGACATAAGTCTATAGAGGAGCATTGAGGAAACTTTAAAAGAGAACTAAATTGTAGATAAAGGTCACTGGATTTCCTAAAGTTTGGTACATAATCTTAAAATATTCTAAGATTCTTAAAATGGAGAGTTTGGTCAGGGCTTTTTCTTTAAAAGAAAAACTAATATTTTTATACAAGCTGTGGCCTAGTTTGGTCGGCATGTGCCAACCATAGGCTGATGCGGCATCGCAGCTGGTAAGGAAAGTTAGATTTGGCAGATGTAGGAAGTTATGCAAATAGAGGAGTAAGTAGTACACGTCATTTATAACCTGAGTCTGTTTGAATAAGTGAAATACTGGAACCAGGGGTAAATCAATGGGAACCACCCT
This sequence comes from Spilogale gracilis, assembly GCA_004023965.1. NCBI lineage: Eukaryota > Metazoa > Chordata > Mammalia > Carnivora > Mephitidae > Spilogale > Spilogale gracilis. The sequence continues at coordinate 82,777 of PITA01005140.1, read as the reverse complement.
AGTTATAATCAGTAGTTAGAATCCAGCAACTTTGTTTAAGCTCTTGGATTTCAGTAGTCCTCAGTAGCTAATAATGCCCTCCTTTTTTGTTTGAAAGTAACAGTTCAGGTGGCGCCTGGGTGGCTCAGTTGGTTAAGCGTCTGCCTTCGGCTCAGGTCATGATCCTGGAGACCCGGAATCGAGCCCCACATCGGACTCCCTGCTCCGCGGGAAGCCTACTTCTCCCTCTCTCACTCCCCCTGCTTGTGTTCCCTCTCTGGCTGTGTTTCTCTCTGTCAAATAAATAAAATCTTAAAAAAAAAAAAAGAAAGAAAGAAAGAAACAGTTCAGGCAGTCAGTTCATTCATTTGCTTTGCCCTGTCCAATGACAGGCTAGCTATTGAAAATGATTACGAGAGATGTCAGTAGTTAAAGTACTAAGCATTTCAGAAATGTTTAACATGCTATAGTTTGATACAAATATAGACTAATGGGAATATGTTCTTTTTTAATACATTTTTTTAAAAGATTTTATTTATTTATTTGACAGAAACACAGTGAGAGAGGGAACACAAGCAGGGGGAGCGAGAGAGGGAGAAGCAGGCTTCCCACCGAGCAGGCAGCCCCATGCGGAACTCGATCGCAGGTCTCCGGGATCATGACCTGAGCCGAAGGCAGTCGCTTAACCAACTGAGCCACCCAGGCGCCCCTTAAATACATATTTTTAGAGATTTTATGTATGTATTTGACAGAGAGAGAGAGATCACAGGTAGGCAGAGAGGCAGGCAGAGAGAGAGGAGGAAGCAGGCTCTCTGCTGAGCAGGGAGCCCGACGCAGGCCTTGATCCCAGGACCTCGAGATCACGACCTGAGCCAAAGGCAGAGGCTTTAACCCGCTGAGCCACCCAGGCGTCCAGGAATATGTTTTGACTTATTTGGATTCTTACCATTGTAAGCTTTTCCTTAATCTTGGTGCTAGTTCTTCAGATTATTAAGGAATCCCAGCAGCAGCATGGTTTACGGCATGGAGATTTTCAGAGGTATAGGTTAGTATCGTGTAAGATGTATGGAAATTACTGTGGAATTTGGTTGCCTTGGTTTATATTTTATTTTGCTGTGTCAGAAAATATAGAAAGTCTGACTCTGAACTTATACTGAGTCCTCAAAATGTATTTTTCAAATTTAAAATTTCACAATGAATAAAAGGAGCCAAGCTTTTTTATCCATTTTGCCTCACAGTATTGCAGATCACATTGGAGGCTTTTGCTGAAAATAGCAAGTAGTTATGGTAATATTTTTTTTAAACTTAACTATATTGTCAGAGTCTTGGTTAAATGCAAAGTTTTTCAGTTATTTAAAGTAAGCTGTCAGTCCAACGTGGGGCTTGAACTTACGACCCCGCCATCAAGAGCCATTTGCTCCACTGAGCCAGCCAGGCTAATGTATTGGTAAACTTTGTAACAGCCTTCAAGTTGGAAAACAAACTTAATATGACTTTTAAAAATAGAATAGATGCCTAATGTATAATATAATTCAGTGCTTTGGAAGCAGAAATATTCAACCATTTAATATTAAAGATAAAGGCTTTAGGAAGGAGGGGCAGAGGGAGAGGGAGAAACAGATTCCCAGCTGAGCAGAGAGCCCAGTGTGTGGCTGGAGCCCAGGAGCCCAGGATCATGACTGCACCAAAAGCAGAAGCTCAACTGACTGAGCCACCCAGGTGCCTGTGGCTACTGGACTTTTAAAAGTGCTGCTGAACAGAACATTCCACAGATTCTAAGGAGTGACCCATGTCATCCATGGTCTACAGCACTGGGGTGACGTGAGCAAGGTGGGGAGTGTAGAAGATGAAGTGGGAGAAAGAAGTGGGGCCAGAATGGGTAAGGTCCTTCCTATAAGCCAGGGTAACTCCTTCAGGTGTTAATGTAGGCATGATGGGAAGCTACGAAGAAGTTTTAGTTGGAGATTGTTATGCCTTGAGGTTTGTTGTTTTTTTTTTTTTAATAAGGAAATTTTCAAAAGCAGTTGTGGAGATGATACTACAATGAATCCATCACTCAGTTACTACAGCAATCAGCATTTTGTTGCCCTTTTACTTTATCTGAACTGTCTCTGCTTTTTTTTTAAGTTAGGCTCCATGCTGGGCATGGGGCCAATGTGGGGCTCAAACTCAAAAGCCCTGATCCGAGATCAAGAGTTGGACAGTTAACTGAGCTGCCTAGGTTCCCCTGTTCCCTCTCCTTTAAAAAAAAAAAAATACTTTTTTATTGAAGGACCTTTTTTTTTTTTTTTTTTTTAACCATTCTGGTTTTTTTTGTTTTGTTTTTTAAGATTTTATTTATTTGACAGAGACATCAAGAGAGGGAACACAAACAGAGGGAGTGGGAGAAGGAGAAGGAGGCTTTTCGCTGAGCAGGAACCCTAATTCGTGGCTCGATCACAGGCTCATGGCCTGAGCTAAAGGCAGACACTTAATGACTGAGCCACCCAGGTGCCCCCGTTTTTATTTTCACATGGGAAACTCTCCTACCCCCACTAACCTACTGAATTGGAGAGGATTCCCTGCCAAGGATTATTTGTTTCAATTTTTTTTTTTTTACCATTCTATTGCAGTATAAATCATATACAGAAAAGTATGTGGAAAGGGATGGATTTTTCACAACCTGTAGTCTGCAGACATTTACCAGACGGCATTACCAGCATCCTAGGAGCCCCCCTTTTGCTCTTTCTAATCACAGACCCTTCTTCAGAGGTCACCACAGTCATGACGTCTGACACCTTAGGTCAGGTTTGAAATATGTTTCTGGTGGCACCAGTCATACTGTCCTACAGGTTTTAGTTCACTAAATGTTTGCAAGGTGATGTGTGGTGGTGTAACCATGAGTAGAACACCTCAAACCTTTGACCTTACTTTGTTATAGAATCTGCTATGGAAGGTACTATCAGTTTGCCTGAATTATTATTTTTTTCTTTCAGGGGCTACTGTTCCCGTAGACAGAGACGTCTTCGAAAAACACTCAACTTCAAGATGGGGAACAGACATAAATTTACTGGGAAAAAAGTAACTGAAGATCTTCTGACTGATAACAGGTATTGACTGCTCTGTACTAGTTGTTAAATACTCCTTACTAGTACATTTATTGAACAAGTAATGTGTTAGATGCTATGCCAAAACTCTGCCTCAGGATATTCTCCTCTTTTTTTTTTTAAGATTTTATTTATTTATTTATTTGACAGAGAGAGATCACAAGTAGGCAGAGAGGCAGGCAGAGAGAGAGGAGGAAGCAGGCTCCCTGCTGAGCTGAGAGCCCGATGCAGGCCTTGATCCCAGGACCCTGAGATCATGACCTGAGCCGAAGGCAGAGGTTTTAACCCACCGAGCCACCCAGCCACCCTCAGGATAGTCTTCTAGCAGCTCTCTAGAATAGACATGTTTACTATTCTAAAGTTACAGGATGAGGAAACTGAGGGTCAGTAATGTTTTCAGGGTTTGTGGCTGAGTGCTAAACACTAAAGTCCACGATTAGAACGTGATGGGGTATTGGGTAAGGGTTCTGGAATATAAGTTTCAGTGTATAAGTGCTTACTTGAATCTATATATCTTAAACGAAATCTGTGTGTGAATTATTTCAGAAGAGGTTTTTCTTTTTTAAAGATTTTATTTATTTATTTGGCAGAGAGAGTGATCACAAGTAGGCAGAGAGGCAGGCAGAGAGAGAGGAGGAAGCAGGCTCCCTGCCAAGCAGAGAGCCCAATGCGGGCCTCAATCCCAGGACCCTGAGATCATGACCTGAGTTGAAGGCAGAGGCTTTAACCCACGGAGCCACCCAGGTGCCCTCAGAAGAGTTTTATGTTTCAGTGCTGAATGCAGCTATGCTTAACCTTTGCAGAAGGATCAATCTGTTAAACAACGTGTATTAAAGGTCTCTTGGCCAGTTCCTCAAATTTCAGCCCGTGGGCCAAATTGATCCTTTGCTACATGTTTTTATTAAGTGTGTTTGTTTGTTTTGTCTTGTTTGTTTGTTGGTTTTTGAAGAGAGAGCGTGCACATGCTCCAACACACATGAGAGAGGGTAGGGACAGAGGGAGAGGGAGGAGCAGACTCCCCCTGAGCAGGAAGCCCAGTGGATCAATCCTAGGTCCCTGGGATCATGACCTGAGCCGAAAGCAGATACTTAATTGACTAAGCCACCCCGGCGCCCCTTGTTTTCTTTTTTTAAGTAATCTTTACACCCAGCGTGGGGCTTGAACTCACAACTGAGAGATTAAGAGTTGCATGCTCTATCAACTGGGCCAGCCAGGCGCCCCAGAGGGTTTTTGCTAGGGAAACCAGGAAGCTTGCTTTGAGGAGGCTGGACCTTGAGGGATTTCCGAAAGAACAGTCTGTGTGAGGGGAAACAACATGTCTTGGTGTCAGAATGTACTTCAGGAATTACAATGCTCTGGACAGTTAGCTGCTGCTCAGGCAGTGGACAGGCTGGGAGCTTGGTGTATGGAGACACAGAAAACTAGAGCGTAGAGACCGTGATGGGATTTAGCATGGGGTATTGGTTAAATCTGATGGGAACAGGGTAGGAAGGGTCTCTGTGATAATGAGATCCTTCATTTTGAAGAGACAAGATTAAACTGATGTTTAAAGAAGATTAATCAAGGCAGTAGCTTAACAAGTTTCTCCAGGATAATAATAAAGCAGCTAATTTATTCAGTCCTTAGTAAGCGCCAGACTCTGGTTTAAGAGTGAGTCTACATGGGAGACTGAGGCATAGCAAGTTAGTGCATTGTCCAGTGTCACGTGGTGACAGATGGCACTGAGATTCCAACCCTGACTCTAGAGCCTTTTCTTAAAACAATCATTTATTATTTGACAGAAACACAACGAGAGAGGGAACACAAGCAGGGGGAGTGAGAGAGGGAGAAGCAGGCTTCCTGCCAAGGAGGGAATCCGATGCGGGGCTGGATCCCAGGACTCCGGGATCATGACCTGAGCTGAAGGCAGATGCTTAACGACTGAGCCACCCAGGCTCCCCTAGGGCCTTTTTCTTTTCTTTTCTTTTTTTTAAGATTTTATTTATTTGACAGAAAAACACAGCTAGAGAGGGAACACAAGCAGGGGGGAGTGAGAGAGGGAGAAGCAGGCCTCCTGCCGAGCAGGGAGCCTGACGTGGGGCTCGAAGGATTATGACGTGAGCTGAAGGCAGACACCCAACAACTGAGCCACTGGCGTGCCCATAGAGCCTTTTTCCTAACCACTTCAATATAGTGCCTCCTAAGGACTTGGTTTTCAGCTGGGTTGGGCTGGAGGAGGTGTTGATTCAAAGATGAGGCCAGACTGTGTGCCTGGACTGCGTCTTTGCTAAAATTGGGGAAGGGTAAGTCTGCAGTTGCCAAGTTTGTGGTAGTAGCAGATGTTTTAGTAGTGAGGTCTGGTGAAGTGGTGAGAAACTTGAGGTGGAGCCTGATCAGAGATACTGGTTGGGTGCCATGATTAATACTGTGAGAAGAGTAGTTCTTTTTTCTTTTACTTTTTTTAAAATATTTTTTTAGGGAGCCTGGGTGGCTCAGTGGTTTGAAGCTTCTGCTTTCAGCTCAGGTCAGGATCTCAGGGTCCTGGGATCGAGGCCTGCATTGGGCTCTTTGCTTGGCAGGGAGCCTGCTTCCTCCTCTCTCTCTGCCTGCTTGTGATCTTGCTCTCTGTCAAATAAATAAATAAAATCTTTAAAAATATATATATATTTTTAAATTTTAGTGCTTGAGTAGGAGGGTCAGAGGGAGAAAGAATCTCAAGTAGACTTCACGCTGAGTGCAGAATCTGATGTGGGGCTCGATCTCAAAACTCTTGAGATCATGAGCCAAAACCAACAGTCAGACACTTAAACAGCTATACCACCCAGGTGCCCCGAGAAGAGTAGTTCTGAGGGGGAAAGCCAGTGAGAATGTAGGGAGAAGATAAGTGAAGATTGTGCTTTGGGGAATATCAGAGTCTGATGCTCTTGGGGTTCATTGTTCAGATTGCCTGTTCTCTCTCGTTTAGGTATTTGCTTCTGGTTTTGATGGATGCTGAACGAGCCTGGAGCTATGCCATGCAGCTGAAACAGGAAGCCAATACTGAACCCCGAAAACGGTTCCACTTGTTGTCTCGCCTGCGCAAAGCCGTGAAGCACGCAGAGGAATTGGAGCGCTTGTGTGAGAGCAATCGCGTGGATGCCAAGACCAAGTTAGAAGCTCAGGTTCGTGATTTAACGTCAGCTTTGCTTCGTTGTGGAGATTAGAGACATGACTTTAAAGTTTAACAGAACCGTTTTTTTTTTGTTTTTTAAAGATTTTATTTATGTGACAGAGAGAAACACAGCTAGAGAGGGAACACAAGCAGGGGGAGTGAGAGAGGGAGAAGCAGGCTTCCCACCAAGCAGGGAGCCCGATGTGGGACTTGATCCCGGGTCTCCGGGATCATGACCTGAGCTGAAGGCAGTTGCTTAACCAACTGAGCCACCCAGGCGCCCCTAACAGAACCGTTTTTTAATGTTATAAGTTGACGGGAGGAAGTAACAAAGGACGGTCTTGCTTTTTCAAGGTGAAATTGCCATTTCTTATTTTTGTTTTTGACCTCCTGGTCTGTTTTTCTTCCCCCCTAACTTATGTATGTAATCTCTGCACCAAAGGTGGGCCTTGAACTCCTGGCCTGAAGGTCAAGAGTCATATGCTCCACCACCTGAGCCAGTCGGGTCCCCTGAGCTCTTGTTTTTTAGTAATTAGCTTTAACTTTTATTTATTTATTTATTTAAAGATTTTATTTATTTGTCAGAGAAGAAATTGAGAGAGAGAGAGCACAAGCAGGGGGAACAGCAAGCAGAAGGAGAAGAAGCAGGCTCCCCGCTGAGCAAGGAGCCTGATGTGGGACTTGATCCCAGGGTCCTGGGATCATGATCTGAGCCAGCAGATGCTTAATCGACTGACCCACCCAGGTGTCCCATAATTAGCTTTAGCTTTAACTTTAAAAAAAAAGTTCACAGGGCGCCTGGGTGGCTCAGTTGGTTAAGCGACTGCCTTCGGCTCAGGTCATGATCCCGGAGACCCGGGATCGAGTCCCACATCGGGCTCCCTGCTCTGCGGGAAGCCTGCTTCTCCCTCTCTCACGCCCCCTGCTTGTGTTCCCTCTCTGTCAAATAAATAAAATCTTTAAAAAAAATAAAAAAAGTTCATGCATCTCTTGAAATTGAGATAAAAAGCTTGACTCTTAGATTTGGGAAGTTCACAAAATAAGAATTTTTATTTCAGGGTTGTCTGCATTTTTAAGTTTTATTTAAATTCAGAAAAGTCTAAAGTCGATTAACATATAGTGTATTACTAGTTTCAGAGAAATAAGAATTTGTTGAAATGAAATTTTTTTATTTGAAAGAGAAATTGCACACAAGCATGTTTGTGTGTGCACGCACGCATACACACACGTGGGGCAGAACGATAAGGAGAAGCAGACTTCCTGCCGAGCAGGGAGCCGGACATGGGGCTCCATCTCTAGGACTCTGAGATTATGACCTGAGCCGAAGGTAGGTGCTTAACCACCTGAGCCACCCAGGTACCCCAAAAGGTTTTCTCTTTTAAAATCACCCTGACTACGAGTGCCTCGGCGGTTCAGTTGGTTGAGTGTCTGCCTCTTGATCTCAGTTTGGGTCTTGATCTTAAGGTTGAGTTCAAGCCCCATGTTGGGCTCCAGACTGGGCTTGAAGTCTTCTTAAAAATAAATAAAACCACCCTGATGAATATCTCTATATTCCTGATGTCAGTGCTGAAAGCGGATGGAGGAGACTGAGCAGTGACATTGGCTCTTGGGTGTTGAAGCAATTCCTTTCCTCCCTTTTCCAGGCTTACACAGCTTACCTGTCAGGAATGCTGCGTTTTGAACATCAAGAATGGAAAGCTGCAATTGAGGCTTTTAACAAATGCAAGTAAGTCCTCCTGTTCAAAAACCACAGGCAGTTTCAATTGTGTATAATCCTATTCAAGCTGCTGATCACCCGATGATTGTTTCTACAGAAGTACACTTACTTATTTAGTTACGATTTATTGTTATATAGCATGCACACTGGAGAGAGCGCGTGGTGGGGAGGGACATAGGGAGAAGGAGAATCTCAAGCAGACTCCCTGCTGAGCGAGGAGCCTAACACGGGGCTTGATCTCGTGACCTCATGATCATGACCTGAGCCGAAATTACGAGTTGGACACCCAGTCGACTGAGCAAGTCCCAGTTACTTATTTTTTTTCCTTCCTTTTAGGAATATTGAGTGTTCTTCTCATTTATCCTTAGAGCCATGGCAGCTCTCATAGTTGGTAGAAGGGTCTCAAAGTGCCATGTTTTGTTGTGAAAGCTGGTGTTTCTTTCCTCGCAGAACTATCTACGAGAGACTAGCCAGTGCTTTCACAGAAGAGCAGGCGGTACTGTACAATCAGCATGTGGAAGAGATCTCACCCAATATCCGCTACTGTGCATATAACATTGGTGAGCAGGGGCTGAGTCGAGCTCAATCAGGTGGGTTGGCAGTGGTTCATCTCGGAGAGCCTAGAGGATTCAACCTTCCTGCTTCCCTTGTCCCTGCATCCGTCCTTGTCACGGGTTTTGGCTGATGAGAAAAGTAGAGCTGTCGATGTCAGCCCAGCTTAATGTCACAGAAGTCATTTCGTTCCTTTGCTTTGTTTCCATCCTGTCCACCTCTGTACTCCTCAGGAGCTTTGTGAAAGGACCTACGGTTCACTGAAATGTGCTGGTGCAAGGGGAAGAGCTCAGAGTTGAATCTCGTGGTTCTTGAGAGATCAGACCAGACCCTTGAGGATTTCTACTCAACAGCTCTCTCTTTTCTCAGGGGACCAGTCAGCTATCAATGAACTCATGCAGATGAGATTGAGGTCTGGGGGCACTGAGGGTCTTCTGGCTGAAAAATTGGAGGTAATCTAGTCTATACATTTTTGTGAGGTCTTTGGTTTGAAAAAGTCCAGAAAAAGAAGTAATCCATAATCTCAGTAGTCACTGTAATTGCAATTAACATGTGCCTATTTTTATCCATGTATTTTTAACAAAAAACTTTTTTAATATTTTAAAGTATTCAATTTTTTATCTTATTTATTTTTTAGGCAAATAATGTAGGCAAATAGAAAAAGTAGGAAATACAAAAGATGGGGGAAACTAAAAGCAATGATAAAATCAGAGATAACAATAACGCGATAAATAGCTTGCAGATTTTTGTATATGTAGGAAGGAAATGCGCGCGCACACATATACATTTTTTTAAACATTTTATTTATTTAGGGGTACCTGGGTGGTGCAGTCATTAAACATCTACCTTTGGCTCAGTTGTGATCCTGGGGTCCCAGGATTGAGCCCCGCATCAGGCTCCCTGCTTGGCAGGAAGCCTGCTTCTCCCTCTTACTCCTCCTGCTTGTGTTCCCTCTCTAGCTGTGTTTCTCTGTCAAATAAATAAATAAAATCTTTTTAAAAAAAAGAAAGAGCACAGGTTGGCGGAGGGGCAGAGGGAGAGTGAAAATCCCATGCAGACTCCCTCCCTGCTGATTGCAGAGCCTTGACGGGCTCCATCCCAGGACCCCAAGACCACAGTCCAAGCTGAAACCAAGAGTAGGACACCCAGCTGACTGAACCACCCGGTTACCCAAAAACGGGTTTTTTTTAAATGGGTTCTCAGTATACACACGTTTAGTAACATGCTTTTTAAATATAACATCTTGGGTATTTTTTTCCATTTCAGTAAATATTCCTACACTGTCATGTTTTGATAGCCGCATGGTACTGTGTTGTACCAAAATCGGCCTCATGGGAGCACTTCACACTTGTTGATTGATAAATAATATTACTGTGAATCTCCATGTTTTTGTACACATTCTTAGTTATTTCCTTAGGATACATTCCTAAATGTGGGATTGAATATTTTAGAAGCTTTTGATTCATATTGACAGATATCTTTAAATAAGTTTCCACTAATTTACATTTTATTTACAGCACATACAGACAGGTATTTTTCCTATACCCTTGCCAAAACTTAGTGTTGCTCTTTTAAATTTGGAAGTTTAAAAAATTTTTTTATCGTTATTATTCCTTTTTTTTTTTTTTAAGATTTTATTTATTTGACAGAGAGAAACATAGCCAGAGAGGGAACACAAGCAGGGGAAGTGAGAGGGGGAGAAGCAGGCTTCCCGTTGAGCAAGGAGCCCGACATGGGACTCGATCCCAGGTCTCCAGGATCATGACCTGAGCCGAAGGCAGTCGCTTAACCAACTGAGCCACCCAGGCGCCCCGCCATTATAATTCTTTTAATAGGCTCCACATGCAATGTGGGGCTTGAACTCACTACCCTGAGGCCAAGAGCCACATGGTCTGCCAACTGAGTCAGCCAGGTGCCCCAGTGTTGGCTATTTTTTTTTTTAATATTTTATTTATTTGACAGAGAGAAGCACAGCCAGAGAGGGAACACAAGCAGCAGGAGTGAGAGAGATGCGCGGCTTGATCCTGAGACTCCAGGGCCATGACCTGAACTGAAGGCAGAGGCTTAACCACTGAGCCACCATGTTGGCTCTTTTTAACCTTTTTTTTTTTCTTCCAGATTTTATTTATCTAATACAGAGATACATAGGTAGAGAGGGAACACAAGCAGGGAGAGTGAGAGAGGTAGAAGAAGGCTTCCCGCTGAGCAGGGAGCCCAATGCAGTGCTCAGTCCTGGGACTCCAGGATCATGACCTGAGCTGAAGGCAGATGCTTAATGATTGAGCCACCAAGGCGCCCCTCTTTTTAACCTTTTGTTAATAATGCTTGAGTTTCTATAAGCTAAAGTAGAGGATCCTAAGGAGGAATTTAAATACAATTTGTATAGCACTTTATAAGGTGTAATATATTAGTTATAGAAGGAGATAATTAATAGTTTTCTTCCTTTTACTACCGGCAGTTAAAGCTTTGACTTTTGAAAACTACTTTTCAGGCTTTGATCACTCAGACTCGGGCCAAACAGGCAGCCACCATGAGTGAAGTGGAATGGAGAGGGAGAACGGTTCCAGTGAAGATAGACAAAGTGAGAATCTTTTTATTGGGATTGGCTGATAACGAAGCAGCCATTGCCCAGGTGAGGAGCAGCTGCCTGTTCTCTCTTCTGTGTGTCTGAAGTTGTCCGTGTGTGTTTACAACGTTGATGGGTGTTCATTTCTCAGAAAACAAAAATTTCTTATTGCTATTTGGGATTTGGTCACCAAATTATTGTAAAAGCTGGGCTCGTAGAAGAGTTCTTGCATTGAGAGGGCAAGGAAATTCAGAGTGGCAGTCGTGGACGTGCGTGTGAAAATGGGAGGGGGGAGAGGCTGGCTCGGTGCGAGGGGCCCTGTGCAGCCCAGCAGGTGGTGTAGCAGCCTGACTCTTGTGTGTGTCTGACCTCTTGCCCTGGCCTTCTGTCCCTGAAGTGGGCCCCTCTCATTCCTGAGCCTCTGCAGGAGAGTCTGGCTAAGCCAGAATATCTCGTTTTACGTGTGGCATTTACGCCATGTTCATGCAAAGCAGATCTTGCTTACGGACATAATTGTTACCTGTTCATGGGCTGAGTAAGTTCAGTAAGGTCTGAGATCCTGATGGTTTTGGTTTGTACAAAAGTAGACAGTGATGAAAGCGCTTTTTGGCTTTTTTCCTTCACGAGGTGAAGAGCATCTAAACACCCAGCTGCAGAGCCTGGGTGCAGCCTGCCCCCGGGGCGTTTGCGGCCTCCTCTCCTGAAGCCATCGCAGCCCGGAGTGCTTTGTGAGTTGTGCTCAGGAGTTGTTTTAAGTGTCCAGACTTCTCAGTGACCTGTTCCGAAGCAGCTAGTCTTGGTTGAGGACAGCTTTCAGCAGTGGGAGAACTTCCTTGTGCCTTTATCTAGGTTGTGTGTTGCTTCTCTCATTTCTCTTCAGTTTGCTTAGAGAGCAGAAGAGGAGAGCAATACTAGTTGATTTGTTCTTTGAAAGACCGAGAAAAGCTTTTCTGGAGAGCATTTCTTTGGCACTGTTGTATGGTAGTATCTCTTCTGAACTGTCATTCTCGTGGAGGTCCTTGAGCTTATGTGGTTGGGTTAATTCTGTTGTTTCAAAGTAGTATGTTCTCGAAGGGTTGAGCTGCTGTCAGTGATACTGGGGCAAGAGTCCTGGCTGTGGTCGGGGTTGGAGGAGGCCCACGGAGCAGATTAAATGGAGGGTGGGGAGGCCCCTTAGGGACGGGACCACAAATGATGAAGGGCAAGGAAGGCTAACATCATTAATTTTAAAAAGTTATTTAGCTTAAAGTTTAGAGAAAAGGTAAATGTTATAAAGTCCCACTTCCCATATACCTTCGTTGATGTTGCCTTGTGCTGATAAAAAGTACAACACTGGATTTCTTTTTTCTTTTCTTTCTTTTTTTTTTTTTTTTTTAGGTTTTATTTATTTATTTGACAGAGAGAAACACAGCTAGAGAGGGAACACAAGCAGGGGGAGTGAGAGAGGGAGAAGCAGGCTTTCTGCTGGGCTCGATTCAGGGACTCCAGGATCATGACCTGAGTCGAAGGCAGATGCTTAACGACTGAGATACCCAGGCACCCCAGTGAATTTCCTTTTAATCTTTTTTCATGTTCATAAGCGATGTTATATTTTAACTTGTTGAAATCTTTGGGATCTGCTTTTGAATCCTGTTTTTCTTTGCGTGTTATAAGGGTTTTCCATGGTCTTACGTATTCACAAAATTTAAAAAACAGTGGTCACCTGGACAGAGACACCACAGAGATGAGCAATGAAGATTAACAGTCCTCCTTAATGTCCCAGATATGCTGTTTAAAGCCTTCAATTTTTTACCTTTTTAATTCTATGATGTGGATGATACTCTCATTGTATAGATGGGAAAACAGGCCTGAGAGAGACCATGTGACTTGTCCACAGCCATACACGCCTGGTAGAAGGGAATGCTTGCCTGTAGGTGCCCTTTTGACTCCAAAGCTCATGTTCCTTGAACTTTTCCACATATGAGGAAGGCTAGTAGCAGGATCATTTTACTTGGCTTTGGTGAATAGCTAGTGTAATCTTAATACGGTACGCGGTACGCAAGCAGAGTCCTGGGCCCCTGGGAAAGACCGAGCAGAACATTAATTTGAAACAAATAGTCCTTGGCAAGGAATCCTCTCCAGTTCAGTAGCTTAGTGGGGGTAGGAGTTTCTCATGTGGAAAGAAAAGGGATAGTGGTGTTTTATTTGAATTTATCTTTTTTTTGCTTTGATATGCATACTTAGAAAATAAAAACCCACATGGGGGAGATCTTTTTGCCTTATTCGTAAAATCAGCTTGAGCTAAATTAGATGAAGTAAAAGGATTTTACCAGTACACGTGAGGCCATTGCTTTTAAAATTGAAGGTCATTTCAATAATGTGATGACTAGTTGAGCTTTGTGTATATTTTTAGAAAGATTACTCTCGGGTTCGAGTGTTAGCATATTTGAAGGGTTGCCTTCTGGGTCTTCAGGTCATATTTGCACCCCCTCTGTCCCTCTCTTTGTTTTAAAGGTTTATTTGAGAAAGAAGTGAGCATGCTTTCTGGGGGGAGGGGCAGAGGGAGAGGGACTCTCAAACCACCTCCTCACTTAGTGAGGAGCCTGACCCTGGCGCTCAGTCTTACGACCCTGCACCGTGAGATCACGAGCTGAGATGAAACCAAGGGTTGGATGCCCAACCCACTAAGCCACCCAGGCGCCCTGTAACTGCTTCTTCTGAAGCAGTTTGAGATTGGCCAGAATTTTGGTAGTAATGGCAAGAAAAAAACCAGTAGTGTTGTGGTGCCCGGCTGTCTTAGTCGGTGGTGCATGTCACTCTCCATCTCAGGGCCATGAGTTCAAACCCTACATTGAGCGTGGAGCCTGCTTAAAACAAACAAAACAGCAATGCTACTCCCAACATTGAATAGATTAAAAAAAATACAGTTAATTCTTGAACAACACAGGTTTGAACTGTGCTGATCCACTTACAGATGGACCTTCTTTTGATACATAATAATACAGTGCTGTGAATGTTTTCCGTATGATTTTCTTAATGTTTTCTTTCCCTTAGTATAGTTTATTGTAAGAATATAGTATATAACAGAGATTATGATATATGGAATCTAGGCTATACCAGGGGGAGGTGGGTGGGTGGGATGGGAAGAGATTACACTGATGAAAAAAGTTATGAAATGATTTAAAAAAATACTCATGAACCCAGCCCCTGGAGATTTTGATTTAGTAAATCTGTGTTGGGGCTCAAGAATGTGCTTCTCTTATAAGCTCCCAAATGATGCTAATTCTGCTGGTCCTAGGACCATGGTTTGAATAGCTCTGCAAATCTTACTTATCATAGAGTTGTGACGGGATGAAAGAAAATTAAAAGCCTTTAGCAAGCAGGGATAGCGAATGGGTGTTTAGTTGCTGCTCCACGGGATACGGTGGTGTGTGTGAAGGATGTAAGAAAGCTGAGGCTTAGAAGGAGCCATAATGAGGACGGTTTCACATATTTCATTTGAGAGTAAAGGCTGAAGAGAGGAATATTTGAAGGCTATTACAGTAGTGAATTATACTGATTACTTTTCAGGGTTAAATCAGTCTTGTATATCTGAGGTAACACCACTAGGTTATGGTATATTATTGTACTTTTTACACATTGCTGGATTTCATTTGCTAAGATTTAAGAAACTTCGCATCTATTTGCATGAGGAAGTGGCTTATAATTTTCTTATAATGTCTTTTTTCAGGGTTTGCTGTCAGGATTATACATACTTCATAAAACAAGATTTCCTTCCTTCTTGTTTCTAAAAGAGTTTATATGCTCTCAGTATTTTTCTTTCTCAACTGTTTGTTGTAATTCACTAGTGAAACTATTGGGCCTAGAGTTTTCTTTTTAGGAGGGTTTTTTGTGTTTTTTTGAGGGGAGCGTGGGATATAATTGACATAAAACAATAGTTTCAGGTATATAACATAGATTGGTATTTATGGGAAGATTTTTTTAAAAAATATTTATTTATTTGACAGATCACAAATAGGCAGAGAGGCAGGCAGAGAAAGAGGGGGAAGCAGGCTCCCCAATGAGCAGAGAGCCCGATGTGGGATTCAATCCTAGGACGCTGAGATCATGACCTGAGCCAAAGGCAGAGGCTTAACCCTCTGAGCCACCCAGGTGCTCTATCGGAAGGTTTTTAAAATTTGTTTTTGCTTGTTTTAAGCAAATATAATTCCTTTATGAGATAAAGAGCTACTCAGATTTTCTGTTTCATCTTGTGTCGCTTGAATGGGTCTTATTTTTAAAAGGCACTTATTAATTTCATGTACCTTGTTGAGTTTATTGACATAAACTTTATGATATTTCCTTATCATTTCGGTGTTTGTAGGATGTGTAATGTTAGCCTCTCCGTTGTCTCTGGTTGTTAGGGATCTTACAGTGCCTTAGGTTCACTTCTGAGTATCAGAGGTCTTTAAATAATGTCATAGATGTAAAAGATGTAAATCAAACAAAATGTCAGTTTCAGGGAATCCCAGTAATTCATCAGTCATTACATTAAAACAGTTTAGTGCCTACTGTCCTATACGCACACACATATCAAATCTAACCAGTAAATAAAATAATTCAAGTATAGTTTGAAACAAAATTTCAGTTAAATCATTAGATACTGGGTCTAGCATTATAGCTGGTTAAATGTCTGTTGAATTGAATCAGCCATGGGTTATTAACTAGGGAAAATGGGCTTTGGCCATTTGAGGGTAATCCCAGGAAGAACCACGAGCCCCTTGGTACTACTGCCAGGTTATTTGGTGGGATGTCCAACAAGTCTTGTCCACCTTGCCCACTCTCATTATGTGGAGTTGTTTCCTGCCCCGGGAACCAACAGCTGTGCCTTGGAGATGCAGGGCTCTTGGTTTCAATGTTTCTTTTTTTCCTTCTTAAATACTTATTTATTTATTTATTTTTAAGATTTTGTTCATTTAACAGAAACAGAGTGGGAACATTAGCAGAGGGAGTGGAGAGAGAGAAGCAGGCTTCCTGCTGAGCAGGGAGCCGGATGTGGGGCTTGAACTCAGGACCCTGGGATCATAACCTGAGCTGAAGGCAGCTGTTTAACAACAGAGCCACCCAGGCGCCCTAAAGATTTTATTTTTAAGTCATCTCCACACCCAACATGGGGTTCAAACTCACAACCAAGAGCTTGAGAGTGGCACGGTCCACCGACTGAGCTGGCCAGACGCCCCTTCATGTTTCTTCACCGAGCTGCTGTTGGTATTACCCACCTCTAGCGACTAGAATGCAAGAATTTGGTAGGCCCAGTTTATGCTTGCTTCTAGAGGTTTTATGATGTCTAAATACTAGAACAGCAGTTTACTGAAAAGCATAGGAGGAAGAAATAATTCAGGGAGATAAAGTATTAGACCAAAAAGCCTGGAGCAGGCAATTAATCAGCTGCCAAAATCCAGTTGCAAAATTCTTGGTCTCCGGAGCCAGGTCTTATGTCTTCATGGGGTAAATAATTGCCTTACTTTATAATTTGTTTCTGTTTTGCTTTATTAATACTTGATTCTACTTGACTTGTCACTGGTGGTTGCATTGTGAGGATGTCGTCAGGCGGCTCTTTTGGAGAAATGGCAGGCTTGTTGAGTCTTATCCTTGGGTCATGGTTAGTACTTTAATGTGTGTGGGGGGGGCATTTGTCCTTCTCTTTAAAAAAACAAAGAACTGTTCTAAAGTGAGGTTTGTATTCTCCTTTACCAGATTTCCATGTGTTGTTTTCTGGACCTCAGGGGACTGGGGAACGCTTGGTTCCCATTCCCTTGGTTCTCCTGCGGGTGTGGTGGTGAACGTGGTCAGACCTGCCACTTCTGTCTTAGTCACACCGCCACCTTCCAGCCGTCATTGTAGACAAGTGAAAACAATCTGGGAACTTTTGAAAGGCAGGGGTCTCTACCTCAGGACCCACAGCAGCTGGTTTTCTTCTGTACACGTCCTTAAGATTCGTCTTGAGGCTGTTGAAAACCACATCCTAGGGTGTTCCGAGTTTCATAAAAATTGATTTAGAATTTGTTTTTACTTATTCAATCCATCTAAGTAACACATTACCTCTGGGCTGAAGATTTCTCTATCTCATAGGCACACCTGGAAAAAGGTGCAGGCAGACCACAAATTCTTACACAGGGAGTTTGCCTCTTGGATTTAGGAGCACATTCTTGTTGGTTGTGTGGTTGACTTGGGAGGGCCGTGTGTAGATGCTGAGGAATCTGCCTCTGCATGTAGAGAGATGTCCTTGTTCTTGCCTTTCAGTATGATTTTAGCTTCCAAGACAGGTATGTAAATGCGAGTGAAAGTAGCAAAGTACATTTCAGGCTTCCTGTTTGGAGACATTTTGCCCAGCCCAGGGAGAACCCTGAGAAGCTCTGCTGCAGAGTTTAGTGATCTCTGAGTCACTGTACAATGTGGGCGGCAGAACACCCAGGCGCCTGAAGCCCTTCCCTTCTGATGGGCTTTTTCCTGCAGTGTGCTTCAGCTTCCTGTGAAGTTCCCAGTGGAAGTTAGACTTCTGTGGGAGCAGTGGGAAAGCATCTGCCCCTTAGTGCGGAAGGGTCCTTATTCTGAGGGAATGAGCATGATACATGGCAGTAAAGAGTGTTAGCATTTTGCATCATTTTAGGTGGTGTTTTTTTTTTGAGCTGTATTCTCTCTACCAGGAAAACAGATAAATCCTGTGTAGCTGGCGAAATGAAGTTTACTCTTCTCTTAGTGCATGTGCCTGTTGCCCAAAACGTCGAACCACATCCTTCTTAAAATGGCGTTGGTGGCATATGTGCCGGATATCAGAACTGATGCATGAGCTCATCCTGCCTGCTGACAGTGTGGCTCTGGGGTGTGTGGGTGCACGTGCGTGTGTGCGTTAACTGTCTGTGGCTGCCGCAGTGCACAGGATTTGTGCTTCCGAGCGTTTGGCCAGGAAGTCGGACTCAGTTATTACAAAGAGTCTTACTGACTTGAGGTGCTGCTTAACAGTGTTTTATGTGAAGTGTTTCTCTGTGCTGTGTTCACTGGGCATGTGAACATCTGTGGCTGTTTACGCTTAAATTGATGAAAATTTCAAGTGCTCGGTAGCCATGTGTGGCTGGTGACTGCTGTCCTGGACAGGACAGCTACAGAGTGTTGCCATTTTCACAGAAAGTTCTTTTTTTTTTTTTTTTTTAAGATTTTATTTATTTGACAGAGAGAAACACAGGCAGAGAGGGAACACAAGCAGGGGGAGTGAGAGAGGGAGAAGCAGGCTTCCCGCCGAGCAGGGAGCCCGATGTGGGGCTCAATCCCGGGTCTCCAGGATCATGACCTGAGCCGAAGGCAGTCGCCCAACCAACTGAGCCACCCAGGAGCCCCATCATTTTTCTTTTTTTTTTTTTTTAATAAAGATTTTGTTTTTAGGTAATGTCTACCCTCAGTGTGGGGCTCAAACTCAAACCTGGAGATGGAGAGTCACATGTTTCCCCGGATTGAGCCAGGCTGGCGCCCCATTATAGAAAGTTCTGTTGGACAGTGCTGTTTATGTTTCAGTAAATTAGTAGTGGCTGTGTTTGCCTTGAGAGATTTATAGAATGACTGTGCCCCTGAAGTTCTCCTAAGTCAGTGAGCAACAGGAAAAGCAATATAAGTAGAGACGTGTGTTTGATTTAAGTCGGGTGATTGTCAAGGACGCTCGCCCCCCCCCCCCCCCGGAAACTGGGAAAAAATGTAAGAGTTCTTAAGAGAAGGAAAGGTTTTTCTTTAACCCCGACCAGCCTCTTAAAGGAGTGGGCAGTAATGAGGTTTTTTTAAGACTGTCTTAGAGGTCAGTTGAATGTCAAGAGATCAGATTGAATGTTTCTGTGGAAAGTCAAATATAATAATGGAGTGTTGATGTTTTAATGTCACAGTGGGTCTGCCGGCAACACAAGTTCATCTCCTTTCTGGCTCTTGTCCACTCCTACCAGCTCAGTCAGATTCTTTAGAATGGTAATGTGGTTTGGCAGGTACCCTGTTAATGAATCACTTTTCCCCTATCCCAGCAGGCTAGCAGAGGGGCGACGCCCTTAAGCTTGTACAGAGACTCTTGGAGTGCTTGTCAGCCTAGCCGTAGCCACAGGAATATCTGAGTGCACAGTTTCTGTGGAGAGGGAGCTAGGAGAAACCCATTTTTGACTCGGTGTGGGTTAGATGGGTTAGTAACATTACTCACTTGTGTGGACCTAAAAGAAATCCAGAATCTGCAAGTCTTGGAGCTATGTTTGTGAGAGTAACTCAGGCACACAGTAGAGCTCGAGACCATTTGTTCTCCTGTGCCCTGTTTCAGGGACGTCAGGGACAGGTCCTGAGCAAAGGCAGAAATGGAGGAAAGTAGTAGAAAGTTCTGTGATGGGAAAATAAAGCATCTGTTGTTTGATAGTTTCAGATCAGTTATGCAGCTTCTTTTTCAGTGCATTCATTTTATACGTGTGTGTGTGTGTGTGTGTGTGTGTGTGTGTGTATCATTCCGTTTCCATATGAACAATGAGTCAGACTATAAGAAAAGTCTTACCTGATGGAGACTAGTGACAATTGAAGTGATCTCTGATTTGGGGTGTTCTGGCTGGATGTGTGTATTTGTGTATAATGAGGGGATTCAAGGCACGGTTATGCCCTCCTCTCGTTGGAATACTATGGCTTATTCAAAGGAAAATTTTGTACTGCCTTTGTTTAGGCTGAAAGTGAAGAAACCAAGGAGCGTCTGTTTGAGTCCATGCTCAGCGAGTGTCGGGACGCCATCCAAGCCGTTCGGGAAGAGCTTAAGCCGGATCAGGTGGGACTGTCAGCTGGGCCGCTGGCTCTCGCTCTGCGCCGAGGCCCCCTCAGTCTGTGCATCTCTTTGGGGTGGGCAGTGGTCTGAAGTGCACAGACTCTTAGCCACGGTATTTTTAGGTCTAGTGAGGGGCTGACAAACGACAGAAGCCTCTGAATTCCATCAGGTTGAGGAATTTTCTTTCCATCCTGTCTTCCTAATGGTTCATTTATTACCTGTTAAGCCTTTAGTCGCAAAGTCATGGCTCCAGGTGGACTTTTCTAGTGCTCCCTTTTTGTAATGTCACTATGATTCATTCAGGCATCTAGGCTGAAAACCTCAGGACTGTCTTTGTCTCTTTCCTCCTTATCACCAGAAACCTTCCTGGCCTCCCTTTGACTTCCCTCTCCACGTTTCCGTCCTGTCCCCTCCCTGTTTCTGTGTAGCCTGTCCTGTGCCTGGGCCACCACGCAGGTCAGACAGCTTTTCCCTTCGCGCTCTGGACTCAGTTCTCCAGGTCTTTCCTGCCAGCAGCAAACAGGGGACCTCTCTAGAGCCCACCTGCCAGGTCTAGAGCCAGGGGCTCCAAACTTCCATGATAATGCACCCCATAAGTAAAATGGAGCATGGACTTTTGATATGTTTATTTGTAAATTATGTACTTTATTATTCAACAGAAATGAGAAAAATAGAAGTTCGAATTTTCTTCTAATACCACCCTCTTTGGGTTGTGTGCACCCTGCTTGAGAGCCCCCTGGTTTAGCAAGTGCAGTTTCAACTCCCTGAACTGGTGTCTGTGTCCAGATGGTACTTTGCTGCTCCCTCTGGGTCCCCCACCTCAAGCTGCTGTACTCACCATCTTGTTACCACGCCTTTCTCACCTGGTGCACTCCTCCACTTTTCTCCTTTCCCTCCTCGCACCTGGCTTGTCCTTCCTCACTCTTGTCACCTGTCCAGACCCTGACTGGTGTTCAGTGTCCAGCTCATAGTTCGTCTCTGAGAAGACTGCCAGCACCATCCTAGCCCAGCATCTCCCCGTGTTCTAAATATCTGGTACTTGTGGCTGTAATTTTTGTTTGATAGTTAATCAAGAATTGCTTTTTAACATTTTGTACATATATTTTTTTCACGATTAAGCATATTAGTATAGTTTAGTATCTGCCCATGGTGCCTGGAGGACAAATCGTTCAATAGCATTTATTAACCTGTAGTTCCATTTCCTTTTCCCGTCAAGCTGCCTGTGTGTATCATACTTCCCTTCACCCACTCAACAGGTACATGCAGAGCCCTGGCCACCGTCATTCACCTTGAACTCTCCGGCAGTTGCAGGAACACCTCACCGAGTGTAAGGAAGTCGGTGACACCAGGGCTTCTTAGTTTCTTCTGTGACTGCTTTAATACTGCCACAGATTTAGTGGCTTAAAACAACACAGATTTATTCTCTCACAGCTTTGGGTGGTTGTTAATCTAAAAAATGTTCACAGGGCTGAATGCCTTTGGAACAGTTTTTTGTTTTGTTAAAATTTTATTTATTTTAGGCGAGCAGGGGAAGGGGCTAAGGGAGGGGGAAAGACTCTCAAGCCGACTCTGTGCTAAGCCTGGAGCCCAGCTTGCAGCTGGGGCCCACAACCCTGGGATCAGGGCCTGAGCCAAAACCAAGAGTCAGATGCTTAATCGACTGAACCACCTAGGTGCCCTTCCTTTGGAAGTTCTAAGGGAGGAATCCATTTCTAGCATTCCAGAGAATGCATTTTCCAACTTCTAGAGGCCACCTATACTTCTTGCCTTATGGCCCCCTTCTCCATGTTCAGAGCCAGCAGCTTAGCACTTTCACTCCTCTCTGACCTCTGCTTTAGTCCCCAGTACCTTCTGTCACCGGCCCTTCTGCCTCCCTCTTAGAAGGAACTTATAATTATACTGGTCCCACCTGGGTAATCCAGGCTAATTAAGAGATCCTTAACTTCATCCCATCTCTTACCATGTGAAGTAACACCTTTACAAGTCCTGAAATTAGGACGTATGTATCTTTAGGAGCTGTTGTTCAACCAACCACAAAAGGCTGAGCTGACAGCCTAAGGGGTTGGATCTCAAAATACGGGTCTAAGGCACGGACCCTGAAATGGTGCCGTGGGCCGTGGACTGTCTGCTGTTCATGCTTTGGGTCTGGACACGGGAGCAGTGGACAGGAAGTCTGACTGGCTGTTACCTTGAACTCTCTTGCTTAAGTCCAGTTTTTAGCTGGTGACAGCTGAGTGGCCTTGTTCTGGAATATGCCCAGGAGATCTTTGATATTTCAGGACCCCTATTTACTAGAGCCAGTGCCTGTGTTCCTGGGCACTTTGGGGACCACACCGTGGTCAGAACCAAAGATAGGATCATCTGTTTTACCTTTACCTTTATTGTTCTCCACAGAAACAGAGAGATTATACCCTTGAAGGGGAGTCGGGGAAGGTATCTAATCTTCAGTACCTGCACAGGTAAGGGCTATCATTTCTTTACTTTTTAACACTGTAGTAAAATACATCCTTGCAATGAAAGAGTATGAATAATGTTTACGTGCATTTTAATTTCTGGTTTATCATACAGTGAATAATGCTAACGTCTGTGTGTTTTATCATACAGGAGTACATATTTCTGTTATTTGTATGCTTTCTATTTGTATGTTACTGCATTTGTTGCATTTGTGTGTTACTCTATTATACATGTTATTTTAAGTTTTGTACATGAAGAGGGAGAATGCAACCAGTAACTTTGAAGCTCCCGGTGGCCCCACCCTGGTTATTTCTCTCTCTTCTAGAGGTAACTGCTCTCCTCCTGCCAGGCTCCGAAAGTTCCCTCTGTGTTCCAGATGTTTTCTTTCATCCCTTTTACATTTAAGTTCTGTTTCGACTCTAGTTCGCTTCTATCTGGAGTTTATTTTTGAGTGTGGTGTAAGGATCTGCTTCACCATTTTGCACGAGGCTGGTGGATTGTTCTGGTGCCGTTATGGACCGCACCACCCTTTCCCCCTTGGCCTGCAGTGGCTGCTCCGTCGGGCATGCAGCCCGTTTTCTCCTCGCTGCTCTTTTCTGGACGCGCTTCTGCTCTGCTGATTGACTTTCTGTGCTCGCACCAGCACAGCGAGTGCCTGTGCCTTGCGTCTGGGCGTCTGAGGGGCAAGTCCCCCAGCAGGTTTTTCCTCAGGCGTAGCTGGACTCTTGCTGTCCCTTTGCTCTTTCATGTACGTTTTTAAATCGCCTTGTCAAACTTAATTTTGTTTTAAGGGGTATGGATCATTCTGCCTACCTGAGAGGGTGGAAGGAAGACGGAAAGTTTTGGGACATTGTGGGGAGAAGTAAAATACTCGGGAAAACTACACTTCTCCTTAGATTCTGTACCCCATGTGACCTTGAAATCGTCATTGCTTAGTTACTGCTTATATCTTTTTTTTGTGAATCTGGCATTATTTTCCGCCATTCCCCAACCCCTCCCTTCTCGGTAAAAACACCTCCCTGTACCTTAATCGGCATTAGGGAGTTCAATATTATGTGACTGTCAGATTGAGTGCCAGATGACCGTTTGATGTCTAGTGTTCAGCAGTCCTGTGAGAAAGCTTAGGCCCAGGAGGTTAAGGGACATGTTTGTAGTTAACAGCCACAGAGAGTCAGAATGAGGAGTTGATCCAACTTCCTAACTTTGAAAAGACCCTGAGAGCTGTAACAGGGCTCAGAAAACCTTCAAACTGTGATGCCCCCATGCCCTCGGATTCATCCTCCTACCTTCACATTCAGCTGGAATCGGGGTCACAGGTTTCAGTTAAGAGCTGGAACCCAGGGGCTCCTGCATGGCTCAGTCAGTTAGTTAAGCATCTGCCTTCGGCCCAGGTCATGGTCCCAGGGTCCCGGGATTGAGCCCCACATCAGGCTGTCTGCCCAGTGGGGAGCCTGCTTCTCCCTTCCCATCTGCCTGCTGTTCGCCTGCTTTTGCATGTGCACTTATGCTCTCTGTCTCTCTCTCTGTCAAGTAAATAAAAAAAATCTTAAAAAACCACACACACAAAAAAACTGGAGCCCAGCTTTGACAGTTTGACAGCAGGAATCAGGTAGCTCTTACATTTTAATAAAACTTTCTAAAGAGGTATCTACATTCCTCTACTGCTCTAAATAATATTTGGAGAATCTCCTTTTTCTGAAAAGCTTTAGGAAAATCCATCTCCTGACTTTCTGTTGCATTTCTCAAAAGCAGCCACTTTTAATTCTTTAAACAAATTTTCTTGGTATTTACCTCTATGTGTCCAAATGACGTGTATGTTCCTGCTTACTGAATTTTGGATTTAGGTATTTCGTACCACTTCCCGGGATAGCCCTCGCTCCTCCTCTGCTCCACGCTGACTCTTCCCGACCTCCTCACTGACTTCATTACAGGCCTTCTCATTTCATGTACGATTTTAATTTCTAAGGGCTTGTGAGTGTTCTTTGAATATTAATTTTCTTTTTAAGATTTTACTTATTTGAGAGAGAGAGTGCAAGCAGGGATCGGTGGAGGGGCAGAGGGAAAAGCAGACTCCTGAGTGCGGAGCTTGACGCGAGGCCTGATTCCAGCACCCTGGGCTCATGACCTGAGCCAAGGGCAGATATTTCACTGACTGAACCACCCAGGCGCCCCTACATATTGATGTGGTTTTTTTTTAGAAGTTTCTCTTTCTAAGCTTATGACTAGAAAGTCTTCCCTCTGTGAGGTTATTTGTAACAGTTTTCTGAAGTTTTCTTCTTCTTGCAAAGTCAGATTCTTCCAAGTTGCTTTCCCTCCACGTGGACCCCCTGATTTTGGTCTCTTCTGTCTTGTTACGTGTTTTTTTGTTTTTAAACTGGTGATTCATCGACATCTACTCCCGTTAAAGAATATGGCTCGTGTGGTGGCAACTGTGCATTTGTGGGTGGGCTTCTCAGCTGTGAGCTGCTCTGGTTCTGCCCTTCTACCAGGAACCTGACTGCAAAGTCTTGAGGGGCCCTTTCTTGGGCAGGTCAGCTCCCCAGAATGTACCAGCAGCTCTTATTCTAGAAGCTGGGTAGGAGAAGGCTAGGGGGCCAGCACCCCGGACCTGACAGTGTCTTAACCCCAGTGTTCACTGTGACCTCAGCTCTGTGTGTGTAGCTGTGCCCAAGCTCTATCTTCTCCCAGAGATGCCTTCAGTCTTCTGCCAGAGTCGGATGGAGATCTAGCACCCTAACTCTAACCCCCCCACAAATGCTTTTTATACAGACTTTTCAGTTACTGTATTTTTATCACCAGATATTAAAAGAGATTGTCGAGGTGGTACAGTTAAAATCAGCCGGCGTGGTCTCCGATCTGTGTAGGTGTTCGGTACGCATAGCCCTCCAAAGAAACCATCCCTTAGTATCTTCTGAGAAGAGAAGGTCATCAGACGAGTAGGAGCAGCTGTTGTGTGAGCTCAGTATCCTTGTAGTGTGGGCCAGGCAGTTAACTGATCCTTGTTCCAGGAACGGACTTGCCATCCATGGATCATTTTAAGGACTAACAGTGACCTCTGAAGTCAGTAGCTTTGCGGCCCTTTAAGACAGAAACAGAGGATATAATTCAGACTAAAATCAGATTTCATCATAAGGTCTCCTCCCGGCCCCTGCAGATCTGCCACTGAATGGCAGCCAGAATTGAGGACCTCCTTGAGCTTGAGGCCCAGGTCAGATGGCCCGCTGAGTGACACGCCCTCGCCCCCACGCCCTTCCCCTAGGTCAGTCCCAACTTGTGGTCCAGTGCTCTTCTCAGAACGCCAGCTTCCCTGGGTATAACCTGAGCTGACGTGTGGTACATTCCAGCTACCTGACTTACATCAAGCTGTCAACGGCCATCAGGCGGAATGAGAACATGGCCAAGGGGCTGCAGAAGGCACTACAGCAGCAGCCAGAAGATGACAGCAAGCGCTCCCCGCGGCCCCAGGACCTCATCCGGCTCTATGACATCATTTTACAGGTGACCCTCGAGGACTGGGGAAGCCGGAGCTTGCCCTTTGCATGTGTTGGACACAGAATGACTTAGCCTTGCCTAGCGAAGGGGCTATGGCCAGCGGCAGCTGTTAGTGGCTCGGGAAGAGAGGCCTTGCTCTAGCTCAGAGTGTGTGGGCCGCAGCGTGTCGGCGTAGAGAGGCCAGCAAACCCTCGAGTGCTCACTGAGCGCTTCACCTCTGCGAGGTCCTCTCCCACATGCTGTGGGACCTCATGAGATCTGAGGCCGCGCGGTCCTGGCCCGCGGGGAGTAAGACCGAAGGACAGGTGCACCTCATCCGAGCCTCTTTGGGAGGTGTCACATGGAGGGCCACTCTGAAATGAAAGCTCAGCCCAAGAGCTCGCCTCCAGCTGACTCGGTCTGAGGAGTCTCCCGAGGAGGGGAGGTGTGAGCAGAGCCACAGAGGACCAGCAGGCTTTCAGCAGCCAACGAGAGGGTGGCCATGACAGTAGGCGTGGCTGCTGCAAAGCCGCTCCTCACAGACCTTCCCGGGATTTCTGGCCTGGGCTCTCGTTTTGCCCGTGTGTGTTTTTACAAGGTCTCCTGTCAAAAACCCAGTCTGAGGCCTGCTCTTCATGAGTTTTCTTGTTGGTATGTCTCATGCAGAATCTGGTGGAATTACTCCAGCTTCCCGGCTTAGAGGAGGACCGAGCCTTCCAGAAGGAGATAGGCCTCAAGACGCTGGTGTTTAAGGCTTACAGGTAAGGTCCGGTGACTCAGATGGGGCTCAGCTGTGCTGTGTAAGCCTTGGGAGCATGGACCAGCCCAAACTTGATCTTGGGTAATTGTTGCTCTAGAATACTCTGGCTCTTTCCCTTCCCTGCCAGGTGTTTTTTCATTGCTCAGTCCTACGTGTTGGTGAAGAAGTGGAGCGAAGCCCTTGTCCTGTATGACCGAGTCCTGAAGTACGCAAACGAAGTGAATGCTGATGCCGGAGCTTTCAGGAACAGCTTAAAGGTGCGCCACTGCTCCTAGCCCCAAGCCCAGGGAAGCTGTGCGATGAGGCCTCTTCAGGCGCGGCTCCCTGGCCAGGCGCAGGTGTGCAGCCCGGAGCACCTGCGAGCCTCGGGCTGTAATTCCCCGCCTGGGGCTGTAATTCCCCGCCCCGGAGCACCTGCGAGCCTCGGGCTGTAATACCCCGGCCCCGGAGCACCTGCGAGCCTCGGGCTGTAATTCCCCGCCCCGCCCCGGAGCACCTACGAGCCTCGGGCTGTAATTCCCGCCGCTCCAGGCCTGAGATGGACTGGGTACTAAGAAGCAAAGCCATTCCTCTGGTTAAAATAAATCTGAAGTACTGTTCTCAGATCCAGCTGCATGTTACAGTCCCCAGTGAAGACTTTTTCTTTTAGGTATTATTTATTTATTTGACAGAAGTAGAGAGCATAGATAAGCAGAGCGGCAGGGAGAGGGTGAAGCAGGCTCTCCGCTGAGTGGGGAGCCCATTGTGGGGCTCAGTTCTAGGAATCGGGGAACATGAAGTGAGCCAAAGGCAGCTGCTTAACTGACTGAGCCACCCAGGCACCCCTCACCTGGGAAGATTTTTAAAAGATGACTGAGTCCCACCTCCCCGAGATTCTGCTTCTAATCCCTGTGGGGTCTGGGGTGCGCACTAGGATTTTGTAAAACCCCTCCATGATTGTGCTGTGCAGGTGAGAACCACTGATGAACCCTTTCCCTACAGAGTGTGCCTGCACCAGCAGCAGCATTTGGGAACTTGCTAGAAATGCAGACTCCCAGGCCCTGCTGCAGCCTGCTGAGTCAAAAATCTGCATTTAACAAACCGGCCCACCCTGCAGGCAATCTGGGTATACCTCAGAGTTTACCTGGCGATCCATCGAGAGAGTACCTGGTGGTTTAGCTCATTTTATTACTTGTTGAATGACAACTGACTTTGTAAGCGGTGGACTGCTGTGATGATATAGGGATCAAAGCACCAGCTGGTCCTAGGAATCCAGGCACGTTTATTTATTAGTGGAGACTGGTTAGAAAAGCAGGCTGGGATTGCCCTGGTCAGGCCGGCAAAGGAGCTGCTGCTCTCTGGGCATTCGCCTGTTTCCTCAGAGTAGCACTGGGTTCCAGGCTAACGGACACAGCAGGCTTCTGCTCTCAGAGAGCTTAGGGTTTTGTCGAGCCTCAGGCTTCCATGCAGAAGGAGGAGGTCTGCGAGGGAAGGTGGGCATGGGAAGGGGTAGATGAGGGGGCTTGTGACCAGCACGGGGGCAGTGTAATGATGGGGTGTCCTCGGCCCTGGGATGTGGAGGCAGACTGTGTAGATGGCTAGCCCAGGAGTCAAGAAGAGGCATTTATAGATCCCTCTCTGAGGAGTCTGAGAATAGAGGCAGGAGGGTTCAGAACCCTCCCGATTTTGCTAGACGAGAGACTGCAGCGTGCCACGGAGGCCTTTTGTGCTTCAGTCTCCTCCTCTGTAAAGCAGGGTGCAGGTTAATGCAGGGTTATTACAGAAATGGAATTAGCAATCGTGTGAAGTGCTCGGAAGGCGCCTGGCCCATCATGCATGTAGCGTGCGATACACTTATTCACTAATACTGTTATCCACACTGCTGTCTCCTGGTATTATTACTTAAGCTAAGACATCCTTTTCCTGCCTGAAATAAGTGAGTGCTTTTTTTGTTTTATTTTTTTTTTAAGTAGGCTCTACACCCACTGTGGGGCTTGACCTCACAACCCTGAGGTGAAGAGTCGCAAGTGGCCAGATGCCCCAAGCTAGTGATTTTTTTGTTTTTTAATAGGGTAAACTGTTCATAAAGTCTAAAATCCTGTGAAAATACCGGTGAGATCGCTTAGCTCAGGTTAGTTGGGTGCACTTGTCTGGCCTGGCTCTGGCTCATGAGTACCTGTTTTCTGAATCGTTACAGGACCTGCCCGATGTGCAGGAGCTCATCACGCAAGTGAGGTCCGAAAAGTGTTCTCTGCAGGCGGCAGCAATCCTGGGTGAGCCGCTGGCCGGTTCTCTGCTGACTGTGCCCACGTTCCCTGCACTGCTGTCCCTCCTCTCTCCCGCCCCTACACTCCGGTTCTGGTACTCTGTAAGATTTCTCTTTCTGCCATTACTTGTGCCATGTGAAGGCATCAAACCATGTGGAAGAATTTATTCACTTATTTTTTAAGAATTTATTTGAGAGACCGACCGAGAGGGAGACCAGGTGAGTGAGCAAGAAAGGGGTACGGGGAGAAGCAGACTTTCCGCTGAGTGGGAAGCATGATGCGGGCCTCGATCCTGGGACGGCATGACCCAAGCCGAAGGCAGATGCTTGCGTGACCGACTGAGCCACCTGGGCGCCCCTGTGTGGAAGAATTCAGAGAACCAGTCAGGCCATCCTGCCTCCCGAACAGTATTTCTCAACAGCCTCCGGGGCTCCACTGGCCTCACAGCATTGCTTTCAGGGTTTACCGTCTGTCTGTGTGTCTGTACTGCTCAGCAGGCTTTGTCCCAGGAAGGAGAGCGCTGACTGCCCCATGTGCTGCTGCTTGTGCTCCTGGGATTTAGAACCCATACATGTGACGTGTCATTTGTGACTGTAGCGTGTCGAGTCCCTTTTTTTACTCAATCCCTGTGTGACTTTCAGATGCGAGTGACTCCCACCAAACAGAGGCCCCCTCCCAGGTCAAGGACAACAAGGTAGGTCTGGGCTGTGGCTTTAAGGAGCAAAGAGTAGAATTCTTAACTGACTAGAAATGTGTGCTCAGTCGTAGAACAGAGAACCCTTCATCTCTAAGTAAACACCCTCTTTTGCGCAGAGACCTTGGGCTTGGTCGTGTCAGCTAGATGCCCCCAGATAAAGAGTGTAGGGACATGTGCGGCATAGCTGGCTAGCATCTCGGCCCGGGGCGTCCAGGACGCCTGTGCCCCAGTCCCTGCCTGTGCCTCTCTCAGCCTCTTTAGGTTTCAGTGACTCTCAGCTGTGAGGTAGGGATGTGATGGCACCCTTGTGGCCGATTTGTGGGGATCGAGATAGCCCACATAGGCTCTGAACCGGGTGCTCAGCATGTAGCGAATGTTCCCCTGGTGGTCTCTGATTAACTCCTGGGTTCCTCCCTTTGGTTTGACTCCCAGCCTCTGGTCGAACGGTTTGAGACATTCTGCCTGGACCCTTCTCTCGTCACCAAGCAAGCCAACCTCGTGCACTTCCCACCAGGATTCCAGCCTGTTCCTTGCAAGCCTTTGTTCTTTGACCTGGCCCTCAACCATGTGGCTTTCCCACCTCTTGAGGACAAGTTGGAGCAGAAGACCAAGAGTGGCCTCACAGGATACATCAAGGGCATCTTTGGATTCAGGAGCTAACCAGGCTCCTCTTGGGGGCAAGGGGAGATCTCACTCTTCATCTGTATTGTGAGAAACCCCCAGCAAGTTCCATGATATTAAATCCAGGTCTGCATTGGCCCAGGGCAGGAGTGTAACATCCTCAGCCCTGCGTCCCTATGTCTTGTGTGTTTGTGCACTTGCCATTCTTAACTGGTGTGCTAGAAGGGGACCCTGCCGCCTTCTGGGGGACCCGTGCAGGACCCTTCTGTCCGCACCTCCTGGGGGAAGGGCCGCTGCCATCTGGCCCCGTGGCCTCTGGGAGCCGTGCTCGGGTGGGCCCAAGCCAGGCGTGGATGGGAGCTCAGAACTTTCTGTCGTGTTTCTTCAGTACCGTGGATTTGAAGTGGACTCCTCGCCCTGAGCACCCAGAGTCCCGTGAAGAGTCTGTGACCAGGAACCACCTCCAGTGTCGCCCCACAGCTACAGTCAGCCTTATGCCCTGTCACCTCCAAGTGGAAGTTAAGTTTCAGAACAAGCAAAGAGCTCTATTTTTAGAAGAAATGCATTACACTCAGAAATGATGAAAACAAATCTTATATTAAAAGGCAAAGATGTTGGAGACTGTGCCCATTTTTTACATGCTCTCACTCACATCTGGTCCCCTGCTAGGGGCCTTGTCTGTCGATCCTGTCCTATCAGGTGTCTCCTGACTTCTGGCAGCTCGGGTGTGTCTCAGCCACTTAAAGGAGTGTTAGAAGCACTTTATAAATCTGAAATTTCTAGATGCCATATGTTAAATCAGTTTACTTTTTTTTTTTTTAAGATTTTATTCATATATTTGACAGAGAGATCATAAGTAGGCAGAGAGGCAGGCAGAGAGAGAGGAGGAAGCAGGCTCCCTGCTGAGCAGAGAGCCCGATGCAGGCCTCGATCCCAGGACCCTGAGATCACGACCTGAGCCCAAGGCAGAGGCTTTAACCCACTGAGCCACCCAGGCGCTCCCCACCCTTCGCTTTTTTTTAAGTAAGCTCTATGCCTAATGTGGGGCTCAGACTCATGACTCTGATATCAAGAGTCATGTGTTCCATAGACTAAGCCAGCCAGGTACCCCCAATTTCCTTTTTTTAATTTTTTTTTTAATTTTATTCATTAGAGCAGAAGCCAGGGGAGAGGGAGAACCTGACTTCCTGCTGAGCTGGGAGCCTGACATGGGGTTCGATCCCAGGACCTGGAGATCATGCCCTGAGCTGAAGCAGACACAACCGCCTGAGCCACCCAGGTGCCCCTCCCCCAATTTCCTTTTTAAGTTTTTCCCTTAGTGACCCTTTTGTATTTCTGTCATAGCATCAGTAATAGAAGTCCCCAAAGCAGTGAAAGAAAGCAATAAAAGCGAGTTAGGCATTAGCGGCATCTGAAGCCTCTGAATCCCTTTGGAGATGGAAACTCACTTGCCCCAGAGCAAAGCAGAGCCACCACAGAAATGTTGGCTTCATTGTGGCACAAATCTGGAGCTAACTAGAGCAGCTTGAAGGGAAGGCTGGATGGCTAAAGACCTGAGAACAAACATTATTGCAAGCTGGCCCCACTGTGGGCACGGCCATGCCTCTTGTTTCCTCCGGGAACGGCAGAGGGGTTGCCGGAAGTTAGAAGACAGGAAGACGAACCAGGCTTCTTCCTTAGGATTGACTGTTGTCAAGGACTCCAGATGCTCAGATTGTGATTTCTCCTCCCCCGCCAGGATTTGCTTTGGGTCAAAGAGCCTTAGGAAGCTGATTTTTCATTTCATTTTATTTTTTAAGATTTTATTTATTGGAGAGGACGAATGACCTGAGCATGAGGTCTTGGATTTTGGACCCAGAGGCATAGGGCCGTGTCCCTGATGGGCTGAGGGAGATGCTAGCCACCTTCCTCTCTGCTCCCCAGCTTGGCAACAGCAGGCTCTGAACTTCTGAGCTTGCCGTGCCGCATTCTCTCTGCCTACTGGCTGCAGCCACAGCTGGCCCAAGCCCCCAACTGCAGGCCGCACATAGGCAGCCCCCCAGCCTGTCTGAGCCAGTGTGTCTTTCTGCCGCCATCAGGGAAAACATCCCTTTGTCCGGCTCTTGGCCCTTCCTACCCTCCTGCTCTCTTTAGCGTGCCGGCAGCTGTGGGGCAGAATCCAGAGTCAGTCGTTCCGATTGACCTTTCCTAAGTTTTTCCTTTCTTGTGGCCGCACTAGAAATTCCCTTCCTCCCGGTGTCCCTAGCAGCGGCTCTGAGTAGTAGTGGCTGTGGTTGGCCAGTGAGGCCGTAAGAAGACATGTTCAGTATTAAGAGCACATGTTTACACAAGAAGACAGCCCTGGCAGGGCCGAGGTCTCTGGTTAGCTTGCACATCTTCACATACAATCCCTGGACATTAAACAGGCGTCATGGGAGACTGCACCAAAAGCAGGGCCCCATCGTGTCCTCAGGCCAGGAAGCTGCTCTCCGGCCGTGGGTGCAGAGACGAGCCCTGGGCCGCTTCCTGGACCAGCACATTTTGCTGCATAGACTCTCAGACCAAAATGCCAGCAGGCAGACGGTCCTTCCTTCCCAGGGAACAAGAGTAAGGTCTTGAGGTGTAAGGGATGGTTGCGGTACCCACGTTGCTTCCCGTGCTGGTTCCTGCAGTGGGGGCTGCCATGCCTCCCCGGGATGAGTTAGCTTGCTCAGCAGGTTTGGACCCTCCAGGGGCTTCTGTCTCCTCAGACCCAGAAAGGAGGAGAAGCTTGCTTCAGGCTCTGCCCTACAGCTGCTGTGCTAGGGGTTAGTATTTTCTTGTCCGTTGAGTGGTGGTGGTCTCGAGTTGCAGAAACATGAGTGGTGAAAAGCTAATTTTAGTTACTGGGAAATAATGCTGAACATCAGCTTGAAAAACGTCATTTGGCCAAGTTTGTGGCCTCTAACCCGGTTGGTTCTGTTTGGAAAAACAGCATGGAGGCAGCCGGGGCTGGAGGGGCCCTAACTGCTCAGTTTCCCAGGTATTTTTCTTCTTTCGGGGTACTGTCTCTCTGGTTTTACTTCAAGCTGAGAATTCTTGGAGTCCCCTGGTGGAAATGAGACACTGCCAGGCTTGGTTCCGTCTCCTTTCTTTGGTGGCGACCTGACCCTTTTCCCCATGGCCAGGAGGTGACAGCCTGTGATGGCAGTGTGTCCCTCCGCCCACCACAGCTGGAGACCATCCCAATCTCTCCTCCCTCTTTCCTCCTGCTGGGACAATGGCCTCACCCCCTCTAGGAGGGACGCTTGACTCTGGGGACTGCCGGGGTAGGGGTCACTGTCCTTGCCGTGGGAGGGCTGATTTTGCACCCCCTGACATCATACATACCTGAAGCTAGTCGATCCTAAAATTCTAAACAGCCCTTTGCTGTCCAGCCTTCACAAGCTTGGGCCCTTCAGAGGTCCAGGAAGACGCCCAAAGATAGCAAAAATATGTGTTGGTTCTAATTTTAAGACAGTTGTTGCTACAGAAGAGACGGAAACCAGGTTGAGTGGTAAAATTTATCGATGTTCCAAAGCAGAGAGATAGATCGAGTGCTGCCTGCGTCCTGACAGCGGGAGCTGGAAGAATCTAGCCTGTTGGTCTGCTAGCTGTCAGAGGCGGGCCCGGGCGGCACTGCGCGAGTGGCAGACGCAGCCCCCGTCCTCAGGCGCCCGCCCCCCTGCTGCAGTTACTAGTTGGTATAAGTCGGATGAGATGTCACCCCAGATGACGAACCCTGACGGAGTACTCGTGAGAACTTTGAGCTTTCCAAGCTATTAAGGGACTGTGAGCTCAGGATCTAAGGTTTGGTTTTTATTTTCGCTTGGGGCAGGTCTGTGACAGCCCGTCAGCCTGATAAGCTGCTCTGTGCTTGTGCCAAGCCTGTGGGAAGCGCTGAGCAGGTGGGTCCCGCGTTCCCCTTGGCCGTGGCCTTGGACGGGGAGCCTGGCTTCTCCGTAGTCCCCGTTCTCGGCAAGTGGTTTCTTCGCCTCCCCTAACTGCAGTGTATGTCCTCGTGCTCGATCTGGACTCCAGTGACTCCTCACACTTGGAAAGGAACCACATCCCTTCTGTTCGGCTGACCTTTCCCCAGGGGCCTTCTGGCAAGAGGCATGGGGGTTACGACAGGCGGGTGACCGGTCCCTGCAAGCTGTGATGCTCGTCAGTTCTGTCTCCTCTGAGGAGTGGAGAGGGGGGAGGGGGGAGGTCCTCACCTGGAAAAAAGGGGCATCTGCTTCTGTGTGAGAAGGAAAATGTGCAAAGGGCTTACTTAGTCCCTAAGAGGTACTTGACAAATAGGAATTTCCCTCCCTTCACCTGAACCCCCCAAGGCATTAGATCACGTGCTTCTCCCTCCAGTGCCTCCCGTGGCCTGCTGTCCTCCTGGCTGGGACCGGGGGCCGCGGAGGAGCTCCTGCCTGGCTAGGACTGAACTAGGAAAGTCTCCTGACCCTCGCCCTACAGTGAGCAGCTCTCCCCGGGAAGCCCAGTGTCCGGGAGGCGGGGCTCCTGTGCGGGGGGCTGGTGGGGCCCCTTCCGCTGACACCCTGCCTTCTCCCTTCCCTCAGCGTCCCCGCGGCCTTTCTCTGCCGCCCTCCCAAGCCAGGCCCCGCTGGGTCTAAACAGCATCACCAGGACAACAAGCCGAGTCCACTGAGCTGCCCTGTGTGCTTCCAATTTCCTGGCCATAAAAACTAATAAGGAAGGGTTGCTCCTCAGCCACGAAGACTGTTATTAGTTCTTTTTGTTTTGCTTTATAAACCTTTTCCTTCCTCAGACCGGTGACCGGAGCTCAGGGCAGGTTGGCCCCTGCTGCTTCCGTACGGCCAGGGCGACGCCCCCCCGCTGCTGAGCTCCCATTGCCACGCTCACCGGGCCGCGGACCTGAACTTCACAGGAGGGCACGGAGCCCTTGGACAGCTGGGAGAGATGGGGGCCCAGCAGCCACAGACTTCTGGAAAGCAGGGGCTGCTCGTAGGACAACAGGCTGCACTACGGCCCAGGGCCGCAGCCGCCCAGGCGCTGGTCCCACGCCTGGAGTGGGGCGGCTGCTGTGCCCCAAGGCTAGGGAAGGAATCATTCTTCCCTAGGGGGGAAACAGCCTTGACCTTGTCCTCTCAGGCAGGCTTGGGACTTGAGGACTCCTGGGGTCACCCCGTATCCCCTGTCTCGCTGTCTAGCATGGGAACCCTAACGTCCCGACAGGTAGGGTTGGTTGGTTGGTTGGTTGGTTTGAGGTGCTTGCTCTGACACTCCCTGTAAAAGCCTCAACAAGAACAACCGTCTGCTTCTCCTGTCCTGCTCCAGTTAGGCAAGCCGCGGCCACCGTCTGCTTCCCTCCAGGCCGACCTTCGGCGTTTGCTTTTAGCAGGCTGCTTGGGCACACTGCAGCCAAGAGGGCCTCCTCCAGGCCACCCTGTAGGTTCCTGGGGCCACAGCTCTGCCTCCCTTGGCGCCGGCAGACAGAGTCAGCCCCAGCTCCCCTCCTCGCCAGCCCTCGTCCTCTCCGGGCCCAGCTGGTGGAGGCACCTTTGCTCCCTGGTGGGCCAGGGAAGGGTGAGGCAGGGGAGGTTATCAGCCAGCTCCGCTCCACGGGTCTGGTGGCAGAGCTTTTCAGAGGGTAATTTCCTGAGATGGCTTGTCCGGATCAGGAGCATATGGGAGCGTGGCAGGTTATGGCTCCCAGGGCAAAGTCAGGAGTTGCCACCATCTGCTTCAGGAGGGAGAAGAATGTCCCCTGCAGGAGCCCCGACAGCTGGAGGAGAGAGTGGGCAGCTTAAGCCCTGGCACACTCGCCGAGCTGCCACCCTGTTGCCTAGCTGTATGCGTACACAGTGGCCTTGAGATTGGGACCTCAGCGGCTTTCAGTTCTGATCAGCTGGCCCGCTCTGGCCTCCCACCCCATGAGCTGTGAGTGGCCCGTGTCGGCCTGCCTGCCAGCTCCAGGCTTGGGGATGTGAGAAGCTGCTACCTGAAGTCCTAGCTGGCATGGTGCTGGGGGCGGGGGGAGAGGGGGGCCCTGACCAGTGGGCCTCAACCTCTCCCTCCGCAGAGGAGGAAGCAAGTGCCAGGCGAGGAGACCGTGGAGGCAGGACAGGGGAGCCAGTCCTGGGCTTCCTGCCTGGTTCAAAAGGAGGAGATGTGGCAGGGCGAGGCCTGGGAAGGCTGGGGTTGTTACACCATGTCCGGCTTCTAGGCCGGGCTGTTTGGTCCAGATGTCCAGTTACCCCTTGAAAAGCATGGGTTTGTACTGCGCGGGACCACTGTTGTATGGGGCTTTTTTTTTCTTATAAATACACTCCAGTGCTGTAAATATATTTTCCTTATGATTTTTTAAAAAGGATTTTATTTATTTATTTGACAGAGACATAGAGAGCACAAATAAATAGGGCAGCAGGCAGAGGGGAGAGGGAGAAGCAGGCTCCCCGCCGAGCAGGGAGCCCGATGTGGGACTCGATCCCAGGAGCCTGGAATCATGACCTGAGCCGAAGGCAGCCACCTAACCTGCTGAGCCACCCACGTGCCCCTCCTTACGATTTTTTAATGACATCTTTTCTCTAGCTTTCTTCATTGTGGGAACACAGTGTATAATACATACCACACAGAAAAGATGTATTGATCGACCCTGCTGTTACTGATAAGGCTTCTGGTCTTCAGTGGGCTGTTAGTATAGTTCAGTATTGGGGGGAGTCAAAAATTACACAGAGATTTTTAGCTGCACGAGGTGGAGGGGATTGATACCCCTAACCCCCATGTTGTTCAAGGGTCAGCTTAATGTGAGCCACAAATGCAAGCCACATGTGTAATTTTAAGTTTTCTAGTAGTAACATTTAAAAAAAAATAAGCAACAGATGAAACTTATTTTTATAAAAGTACATTTTATTTAACACAGTATATCCAAAATATTGTGGCTTTAAGATAAAAAAAATATTGATGAGATATTCCACATCTTTTTTTCACATTGAGTCTTTGAAATCTAGTGGCTGTCGTGTGACAGTGCAGGTCTCCACGGAGGCTCTGTCCCATCCTGGACTTCTAAAGGACCTTTGTCTTTCTCATATTTAAAACCCTACATCTTTTGGGGCGCCTGGGTGGCTCAGTTGGTGGGGCAACTGTCTTCGGCTCAGGTCATGATCCCGGAGACCCGGGATCGAGTCCCACATCGGGCTCCCTGCTGGGCGCGGAAGCCTGCTTCTCCCTCTCTCACTCCCCCTGCTTGTGTTCCCTCTCTGGCTATGTTTTTCTCTGTCAAATAAATAAAATCTTTAGAAAAAAAAATAAAAATAAAACCCTACATCTTTTCTTTCTTTGTCCCTATCCCTGCTCCTGTGCTTTGGTCTTGGGGGTCAGAGTCACTGCCATCTGGCTAGGAGCAGCTCCGAGACCAGGCTGTTCCTGACGGCTGCACGTCAGCCCGTATCTGGGGAGCTGTGGCCTGATTTGATTCGGCATTAGACAGTCACGCCAGGAATCCAGCTCTTGTTTTTCCTGCAGTGAATCAGTTAGCCTTAATCTCTGGGGCGTGTGGGAGCCTCCCGTGGTGCTCATTTATTTCCAGGAGAGCTTCTGCAGACAGGAGACAAAGCTCAACCTTTCCAGACCTCAGCCAGGCTGACTTTTGCCTCCTGCCATCGGCAGCCAGGGTCTGCATCCGTCTCTCCTGTTCAGCTTTGGAGGAGGGGCTCCCCTGGCCGCTCCTGCTCCCGGGACTGGAGTCTAGACATCTTTTCCCCCTGGGCCCACTATCTCCAATGGCCACCACCTCCCAGGAAGGGGCCCAGAGTTCTCAGGGAGGCAGGACACTGGGCTGAGGGCTGCAGTCTCCCGCCTCTGGTCTTGGCTCTCCTGGGCGTTGCCACCACTCCTTCAAAGATAAGGACTCGAGCTCTCTGATTGGAGATGAGGGGCTGGCACTTCCAGGGCAGACTCCCAGCTCCTGCAGTCATTTAAACAATGGCTCCTTTCCGAGGACAGTTAATTGCAGGCCTGCTAGTAGAAAATTGTCACCCAGCAGTAACGTGGAGGAGGGGCTGGGGCAGGGGCTGCATGGCCCCTGGGCCTGGCCTTCCATCCCTGGTTCCAGCTCACAATCAGCACTCAAGCAGGAGCGGAGCTTTGGAGACACTCAGCTTCCCTGTTGCTACTTGTCTTGTCAAGGCCCCCTGCTGCCCTCCCCACCCCTGCTGCCTCCCCAGCCCCTCCCCCACCAGGATGGGTGACCCCTGTGTCCCCTCTCCAGGACCAGATTCAGTGGCTTGTCCATGAGACGCAGCCAAAAGGGACTCAAACCTCTTCTGTCCCCCCTGGGGCAAGTGGCCGGTCTCAGTTCTGTCCCTGTGCTCTCTAGTTGGAGGGATCCATCCCTACGTCGTCTGTTTGCTGCCCTCAGCTCGACCTCCAGGATGTCCCGGTGCTGCTAAGGCTGCACAACTGCTTCCCTCCGCTTTGCTGCTCCTCCAGCCCGCCCTCCATCACTGCTGTGATGGTTCCAGGGAGGGGCTGTCCAGCGGTAGAAGGATTCTTCAAGGTGGCCCAGTGAAGGGAGGGTGTGGAAATAAGGGGGTGCCGCAGGAGAAGGGAGCTGCCAAGATGGCCGCCCTGCCACTCAAGGCGAGGAAGAGGCCAATAAACTGGCACCACAGCCCACTACCCTGTCTGAGTCCAGAAA
Organism: Spilogale gracilis; assembly: GCA_004023965.1. Classification (NCBI taxonomy): domain Eukaryota; kingdom Metazoa; phylum Chordata; class Mammalia; order Carnivora; family Mephitidae; genus Spilogale; species Spilogale gracilis. The sequence continues at coordinate 44,042 of PITA01005140.1, read as the reverse complement.
GGCCACCAGGGACCATTTCGGGGGGACCGCGTGAGGAGAGGCGGGCAGCAAAACCCAAGTACAGTGGGCTCCCAGGGGGCTCAGCCAGACCCCAGGCTCAGCAGCACCTGGGGGCTAATGCTAGGGGTCCTGGGGCGAGGGGAGCAGGGGGCATCCCAGCCCTTCTGGAGCTGGCCTGAGGCTCTTCAGGGGACCCCAGAGCCACAGACAGGACGGCACTGAGCCAGCCAGGAGGATCTGCAGCGTGGTCCTGGGAGCTGACAGGGCGGCGCCCGCTTTTTTTTTTTTTTTTTTAAGGATTTTATTTATTTGACAGAGAAACACAGCTAGGGAGGGAACACAAGCAGGGGGAGTGAGCGAGGGAAAAGCAGGCCTCCCCCCAGCCCCGAGCAGGGAGCCCGATGCGAGGCTCAATCCTGGAATGCTGGGATCATCATCTGAGCCGAAGGCAGATGCTTAAAGGCTGAGCCCCCCAGGTGCCCGCGGCACCCAGTTCTAAAATGTACCTTATGGCCAGCTGTCTGGGGAGATTGCCCCCTGGCTGTCCCATAGTGGTGGCGGAGGGCACCGAGCGGAGGCCAGATGCCCCGGGCTGGCGGGGAGCGGCCTCACCCCTGCTGGGGTGGGGTGAGAGCTGCGGGTGGGGGCCTGCCTAATAGCCAGGTGCCCACTGTGCCGGCAGGTGTTTATTCACCGCCAGCCCGAGCTCTGAGGCCGGGCCTCTGTCTCTGTCTGCCTGCAGCCCTGTCCCTCCTGGGCCCGGCTACTTCCCCATCTGGGTGTAATCTCCGCCAGTTCGCTCTGGGTGTGTGGGTGTAACAAGTCCAAACCTCTGGGAGTCAGCAGGCTCGGGCGCCCCGCCCTCCGGGCTCTGCCCTTTCTTCCCAAACTGGTTTGGCAGGAGCAGTGGAGTGTGGCAGCCCCAGCCCGCGCTCGCTCGCTGCCTCACCTGCGGGGAGGGGCCTCCCAGAAACTGCTTTCCTGGGGCCTGGCCACCCCGCCTCACCAGAGCCCAGCTAAGCAGCCAGCGAGGACGCACGCCTGCCGCCCGCCACCTGCCCGCACCAGCCGAGCCCAGCCTGAGCTGGCGCCTGCCTTTACAACCATGTTCAAGGGTCTGAGCAAAGGCTCCCAGGGGAAGGGGTCCCCTAAGGGATCCCCAGCCAAGGGCTCTCCCAAGGGCTCCCCCAGCAAGCACAGCCGGTGAGCGGGGCCTGGGGCAGCGGACTGGGAAGGGGGTGGTGCCAGGCCCAGGTGCTCTAGCCTCCCGGAGATGGCATCCCAGAATTCAGGACCAGCCCAGGGCTGGCATTGAGTGTCCCGAGGCCAAAAGTCTGGGGGTGGTGGTAGGGTGGACTCTCTCCCAAGGCCAGATGGAATTCCGGCCTTGGCCTGGGTCTCCCGCGTTGTCCAGGAGGCCTGAGGGCCACGAGTAGGGGAGCTCTGCAGGAGACACACTGGATGGGGAGGCGCCAGGGAGCTGGGAGAGTGGGGTGCTTGGTTCCCTGTGACTCTGGCCCTCAAGGCTCTGCGTGGGCTGGGCTGACCCTTGGAACTTGGGCCCAGGGTGGACAGAAGAACTGAGGCCGAGGCGTGGAGTGGAGGGGGCCCGGGAAGGGGGGGCTGGTGCAGGGGGGCAGGGCTGTGCTGCGGAGCCCAAGCTGCAGCCTTCCTCACAAGGCTCTCCCCCGGGGGCCTTGAGTTTTGTTAACAGTGTTAGGGTGATTCTTGTACCATGTGGGTGCGAGGAGAGGGTTCTGTGGGGAAAGAGGAGGGCCTCCGGGCCAGGACATCCTCAGAGGCCCCCCCGCTCCCCGGCTCCCCGCTGGACCTGGCCTGGCTCTCCACAGCCACATGGTCTGCAGGCGGCCTTGGCTGCTTCCCTCCCGTTCTTCCCCTCACCGGCCTCTGCGGGGTGGAGGTGGCCGACGGGAGCCGAGATGAAAGGCTCGCTGCCCAGATAGGAATCGGATCCATCGGAACCGGCAATGACACGGAGGCTGGGCTTCTGGGCAGACAGGAAAGACAGCACTTAAGACTCTCACTGGCGTGACCTGTCCTCCTCGGCCCTCCTCGGCCCTGCCCAGGGTGGAGTGTGCTCCTCCCGGTGGCAGCAGCCCTCCCAGGAGGGCTGGCCTGAGGACAGGTCATCCAGGGGTCAGGACCCACAGCTCCCTGTCCCCAGGCAGGCCCCTAGCCCGGGGTAGCTGGCGACTCTGTCTGCACAGCCTGGGCGCCTCTGGCTGCGGCTCCCCAAACACGGCTCATTGGTCCCCAGGTGTGCAATCCATTGGTTGGACGTATATTTATTGAGCACCTGCTGTATGCCAGGACTGCTCTAGGCACTGAGGATGCCTCCCTACAGAGAACCGACCGGTCCTTGCGTTCACGGCGCTTACGTTCTGGTGGAACAAACGCCAGCACATTCTGGATGCTGACTCTAGGCAGACTGGACCCTGGAGGCCTCAGATGCATTCATTCTCCAAATACTCACAGCAGCGCTGTGATGGAGACTTTATTAAAGCCTCACTTTTATGAGTGAGGAACCTGGGGCACAGAGAGTTTAAGTAACTAGCCCAAGGCCACACAGCAGCAGTGCTGGAGAAAGATCAAACCCAGGCTGTTTGGCCAGAGTTCTTTCAGACTGGGTCTTTACTGGAGCTGTCCCTCTGCCCGGGTGGGGGGTGGGCTAATCCTTTGACTCCTAGTTCAAGGCCCAGCTCAGCAAAGACGTCCCCTTCCCCAGGACTATAACTTCATGGGGTGCTGTGCTTATGAGCCTTGGACCGCTCCACTTTGATTAGGTCTGCCTGGGCCCCTAGGACCCAGAGAGTGAGCTCAAGCACGCAGCAGGTGGAAAAGACTCTGGGGAGTCAGATCAGGCCCATACTCTGCCCCTTGCTGTGTGACCTGGGGCAAGTCAGGTCCTAACCGGGCTTCACCCTCAAATCTGGGCTTGGCTCGGGAGCCCCAACAATCTCTTGGCCTCCCCCTGCCCCAGGGCAGTGCAGCCCCTCCACATAGTCATTAGCCTGGGCGTAGGCAAAGCCCAGGGTGGCGAGGGGGAGACAGGCCTGGGGTGGGAGGAGGTTGGGGAGGGGGACAGCCAGCCCAGCTGCTCCTCCCCAAAGCCCAGCTGCGCTGTCTCAGGTGTTGGTGGCTAAGCCATGATTCACTCCCAAAGAAGTGGAAGGGAGCTGGCTGGGGTTGGGAACTCGCTGCCAGGGCTGTGATGTTGGCCCACTGCATGGTGCCAGACACCTGAGACCCCCACTTTCTGAACTGTCAAGTGAGGATGGTGCTCCCCCACCTGTAGGGCTGTGTATCTCCCAGAATCTCCTACAGAGAGAGACCAGAGCTCCCCAGGTTCTAGACGCCTCCCTCCCGGGCAGGGAGGCCAGCTGGAGGGCAGCACAGGGCAGAGGGCGACAAGGGACCCCACACAGGTGGAAAAGAGGGGTCTCTTCCAACCGTGCTGGCTCTGCCCCCTCCCCCCCGGCATCCCAGGGCTGCCACCCAGGAGTTGGCCCTGCTCATCTCCCGCATGCAGGCCAATGCCGACCAGGTGGAGAGGGACATCCTGGAGACCCAGAGGAGACTGCAGCAGGTAAGGCCTCAGGGGCAGGGGACGGGGTGTGGGGGCGTGGGAGGGTCACTAAAGCCCTGGAGTGCCCACTGGAAGCGGCAAAGGGGGACAGAAAACCCTCATCCCTCCCTGGTCATTCCCTAAACATGGTGGGAGAGAGACCTCGGCTCTCGTTTTCTGTTCGACTCCCAACCTGGGGGCTCAGAGGGGCTCAGGGGGCGGGGCCCGGGTCTCCCCTGTGTCCCTGCATCCACCCCCACAGGTGCCCTGGGCCTGGCCCTCTGCCAGTGTGGGCACCGAGGTCGGCTGTGCAGCCCGGGCAGCTCAGGGCAGGGCTCGGGTGAGATGTTGTCCCCTACCCGCAGGACCGGCTGCGCGGTGAGCAGAGCCAGAGCCTGCAGCACCGGCAGGAGGTGGGCCACAGCCTGAAGGAGGCCGAGGTGCTGCTGAAGGACCTCTTCCTGGATGTGGACAAGGCCCGGCGGCTCAAGCACCCGCAGGCTGAGGAGATCGAGAAGGAGTAAGTGGGGGCGGGGGTGGCAGCCAGGGCCAGGGTTCTAGGATGGAGGCCCCGGGCCCGGCCCTGAACTGCTGGCCCCTCTCCTTGGCAGCATCAAGCAGCTTCACGAGCGGGTGACCCAGGAGTGCGCGGAGTACCGGGCCCTGTACGAGAAGATAGTGCTGCCGCCCGACGTGGGGCCCAGGGTCGACTGGGCGCGTGTGCTGGAGCAGAAGCAGGTGAGGGCTGTCCTCCACATCAGGGACACCTCCAGGAGCTCAGAGTCACACCTCGCACGATCAGAGAGCAAAACTGAGCTGCGTGTCCTCAGGGGCCTGTCAGTGTGCTTGCACCTGTGGGAGGGCCTGGGCAGGGAGAGCAGAGGAGACAGTGCAGGCAGGGACATGTGAAGAGGCCTCAGAGCGGTGGGAGGGCTTAGTTAGGCTTGGGGTGAAATGGTGAGGAGAGGACATTCCCGAAGAAGGAACAGAGGCTCCAGCCTGGGGTGTGATGGGAAATGGGGTTTCCTGGGCAGCTGGCAAAGCCTGGTCATGAGCACCCTGAACATCGGGCGAAGAATTGTGCTTTGATGCCACAAGAGAAAGGGTGCCACGATGACAGTGAAGGGACAGTGAGGAGGTGCCGAGGCCAGGGAGGTAAGGAGGCAGGGAAGAGTAGGAAGGTGTTTTAGAGGCTGAGCCCCGTGTCCTGGGGACCAGCAGGAGTCAAGGGCTGTAGTCATGCCGAAGATGCTCAGGCCCCAGCCCGGGCCACTGGAGACTAGCATGTCCCCCAGGGTGAGTGGGCTGCCGTTCCCCGAGCCTGCTCAGCGGGCCCATCCGCCCTCTGCCCAAATGACCAATTCCAGTCCTCCATATGGAGGCACGGGGAGGACGAGCGAGGGCTGCTGCCCCAGCCTGCTGGCTGAGCCGAGCTGTCGGTTCTCCTGCAGAAGCAGGTCTGCGAGGCCCAGTACGGGCCGGGCATGGCAGAGCTGGAGCAGCACATCGCCGAGCACAACATCCTGCAGAAGGAGATCGAGGCCTACGGGCAGCAGCTCCGGAACCTCATCGGGCCGGTGTGTGCCGCGTACCCCTGCCTGGCCCTGCAGCCCTCCCCCCACCCCCATCAGAGCCGGGGTGGCCCAGCAGACCCTCTGGGGCAAGGGATGTGGGAGGGGGCACAGGCGGCCCAGGGTGTGTGGGCTGCCATCTCCCCGGCCCCCCGCCTCTCACTGAGCCTGCTTTGTCCCCCCCCACCCCACCCATTGGTCGAGGCAGGATGCAGCTACCATCAGGAGCCAGTACCGGGACCTCCTGGTGAGCGGTGAAGGGCCGGGAGGGGGGCAAGGCTCAGCTGCCTGCAGCCTTGGGGGCGGCAGCGTTTCTAAGCACAGGCTGACGGCACCCGTTGCTACCCCGAGCACAGAAGGCGGCCTCATGGCGCGGGCAGAGTCTGGGCAGCCTGTACACACACCTGCAGGGATGTACTCGCCAGCTGAGCGCCCTGGCCCAGCAGCAGGAGGCCATCCTGCAGCAGGACTGGAGCGACCTCCTGGCAGACCCCGAGGGTGTGCGGCGGGAGTACGAGGTGCGCGGGGGGCGGGGGGGGGGAGAGTGGGGTTGGGAGGGGGGACAGGGGCATTCTCCACCTGTCCTCTCCTTGCCCATGCTCCCGACTCCTCCCCCCACCCCCAGCACTTCAAGAAGCATGAGCTGCTGAGCCAGGAGCAGAGCGTGAACCAGCTAGAGGATGATGGGGAGCGCATGGTGGAGCTGGGGCACCCGGCTGTGGGGCCCATCCAGGTGCGAAGCACAGATCCCGCCCACCGCCCACGGTCCCGGGGACACCTGCTCCCTCCATCGATGGGGGTGTGGGTGTGGGGCTTCCCGGGAGGCTGGGGCAAGAAGGACACACAGCCCAGGTCTGGGCAGCAGACGGGGTTGCAGAGTGGGGCGGGCGTGGTCTGAAGGCTCGGTGCCGCTATCCGCAGACCCACCAGGAGGCCCTGAAGATGGAATGGCAGAACTTTCTTAATCTGTGCATCTGTCAGGAGAGCCAGCTGCAGCACGTGGAGGCCTACCGCCGGGTGAGCCTGCGGGCAGGGCATGGGGCCAGCTGGGGGAGGCCACCGCCGGTGGCTGCCAGGCCCGGCCCGGGCACCGAGGAGGCTGAGAAAGCCGCACCGTGATATAGCTCCCAGGGAGCCTTGGTTCTTAAGTAGGGGAGGGGACCTTCCTCTTTTTAAGCATGTCAGCAATATACATCCCCGAAAGATCTACAGGATATCTGTAGTATTAGAATTTTATAGCGAGATTAAGGAAAAGACATCCAAAAATTCTCCTTGGAAAGGATGATAATGAAAAGAGGGTTAAGAAACATTGACAGAGTACACAATAAGGATGTGGGTGTTTTGGGAGGGGTAATTTTCACCCAAAATGTTTCATATGCTTTGAGAGAGACAAAAGCCAAAGAGTTTTTTTCTTCCATTTAAAAAAAATATTTTCCGGGGCGCCTGGGTAGCAGTTGGTTGAGCCACTGCCTTTGGCTCAGGTCATGATCCTGGAGTCCCGGGATCGAGCCCCACATGGGGCTCCCAACTACACAAGAGGTCTGCTTCTCCCTCTGACCTTCTCCCCTCTCATGCTCTCTCACTCACTCTCTCTCTCAAAGAAACAAATAAAATCTTTAAAAAATATATATTTTCCTACATATAACCACCATACCGTCATCACGCCCATGGACAGGAATTCCGTAGCATCATCCAGCTGTGGGATGTTTCTTTAGAGAGTGCTCCCAGCTCCTACTGGAGCCCTGATGCAGGGCACCCACCCCCGTCCCAGCCAGGACCACTGCGGGGGGGGGGGGGGGGGGGGGGCTGCAGTGAGCAGGAGAGCCCTGCCTCCCCCGGGGCAGGAAGGACAGCTGCCAAGCTGTAACACTGAAATAAGCTCAGGGAGCCCAAAATCCCGTGAAAAGGCCCACGGTGCCAGGGCCAGGGACAATTTGCACTTAGCCGACTTGCAGGGGTGGTGGGCAGTGGGCTGCGCCGGCTCCCGCCCTGACTGGCTGCGACCTCAGTTCCAGGAAGAGGCGGACTCCATCAGCCAAACCTTGGCAAAGCTGAATTCCAGCCTGGACACCCAGTACAGCCCTGCCCCTGGGGCGCCCCCTGGTGCCCTCACAGAGCTGCTGCAGCAGCTGGAGGTGAGAGTCCACCCCTCCCCCACAGGGCACCTGCATTCCACTCTAGGGATTGGGGCTGGCCCCTGGGTCTGGGCCTCACCCTTCCCAGGGCCTAAGTCCTGCCTTGAGTCCATCCTGGGGGAGCAGGAGAAAGGGGTCTGCTCCAGCAGGAGGGGGCTGCTCTCTTACCAGTAAGCCCTTCCCCTCTTTGCACCTGTTTCCTCACCTGTAATGTGACAGGGACCACCCAGGAGAGCTCTGAGCCCTCCAGCCTCCACTCTAGAGGCCTAAGTGATGCTAGGCAGCCCCTCCATCCCAACCAGCAGATTCCAGAATCCTGGGCCCCCTGGAGGGGCTTCTTTTACTTGCCTGACTTAGAGACACTGTCTCCCTGAAGACCAGACCCCTGGGTCTCATGGGGGGTGGGTCTCATGGGGGGTGGTATGGGGCAGTCCTCAAGGGCAGCCTGGGACCCCACAGGCAGAGAAAAAGCAGCTGGCTGTCGCTGAGAAGACCATCAAGGACCTGCAGCGGCGGAGCCAGCAGGTGGCCCCCCTGCAGCAGCGCAGAAAACCCCCCCAGCAGCCCCTGCACGTGGACAGCATCTGCGACTGGGACTCAGGAGAAGTACGGGCCCGCCCGACCCCAGCCCTGCCCCCTCCAGTCCCACCATCGTCCCACTCCTACCCATCCCCACATGGCCCCAGCCTACCCCTCTCCAAGCCCTGCTCTGCCTCTGCCTTGTCCCCACTCCTACCCCATCTTGGCTTTCATTCCTTCCCTGTTCCCCGCCTGAGCCTCTGTGAGCCCCTCCCCACCTGTCCCCCAGGTGCAGCTGCTGCGGGGTGAGCGGTATTTGCTGATGGACAACACAGACCAGCACACCTGGGTCGTTCAAGGCCCAGGTGGGGAGACCAAACGTGCTCCAGCCGCCTGCTTCTGCATCCCGGCTCCGGACCCTGAAGCCGTGGCCAGGGCCTCCAAGTGGGTCTGCCTGGGGATCCTCAGGGGCAGGAGGCAGGCCATGGGCCCAGACCAGCTCCTGTGCTGTTTGAGACCATTGCCTAGATTTCTCTTGGGCCCGTGACTCCTGGGCTGGGGTGGGGGGCTCGGAGAGGAGAGACACCCTTCTCTGGTTTCCTCCTGGTTTTAGCCTGGCCTCGGAGCTGCAGGCCCTGAAGCAGAAATTGGGCACAGCCCAGAGCCACCTGACGGCCAGCACTGCGAAGCCCTTACAGACCGGCCAGCAGGGTACTGAGGCGTGCTGAGGACTTGGGGGGTCTGTTTTGGCCACCGGCAGGGGGGCGGTTGTGATGGGCAGGGGGAGGCCCTGGATCAGGGACTTTTTTTAAGATTTTATTTATTTGACAGTGAGAGAGGGAACACAGAGAGGGAGAGGGAGAAGCAGTCTTCCCGCAGAGCAGGGAGCCCGACGTGGGGCTTGATCTCACGATCCTGAGATCATTGCCTGAGCTGAAGGCAGATGCTTAACAACTAAGCCATGCAGGCACCCCTGGATTAGAGACTTCTGCTAGGGGATTTCACCTCTTAGGCCAGCAAGCCCCCAGCATTGTCCCTCCCCTGGTTAGGGCCTCTGTCCCTCTCCCATCCTAACCCCCCCCACAGGATGCTCTGGGGACACGCAGGGAAGAGCTGCCCTCAGGCAGGTGGGCCCTGGACCCTCACGGCTCCCTGTGCCCCCAGCTCCCACTGGCTCAGCCCCAGCAGACCCACAGGCCCAGAAGCTCCTGACACAGATGACGCGGCTAGATGGAGACCTGAAGCAGATAGAGAAGCAGGTGCTGGCCTGGGCCCGGGCCCCACTGAGCCGCGAGACTCCACTAGAGGACCTGGAGGGCCGTATCCAAAGCCACAAGGTGGGTGGGTGCGTGAGGACGGTGGGGTAAGAAACAGGGCGCCTGGGTGGCTCAGTGGGTTAAAGCCTCTGCTTTCGGCTCGGGTCATGATCTCAGGGTCCTGGGATCGAGGCCCGCATCCGGCTCTCTGCTCAGCAGGGAGCCTGCTTCCTCCTCGTCTCTCTGCCTGCCTCTCTGCCTACTTGTCATCTCTCTCTGTCAAATAAATAAAGTCTTTAAAAAAAAGAAACAGTCCTGAGCCAGGGGTGTGTGAACTAGGATGAAGTGAGTGTGGGAGCGGCTGCAGGGACACAAGGCAGAGGAAGGGAGTGGACAGTCTGGGGCTCAAGTCCTGGCTCCTCCACTGCCTAGCTCTGTGATCTTGGGAAGTCACTTAACCTCTCTGGGCCTTGGTTTCCTCATCACCAAAAACACAATAATACCCAATTCATGTAGATGAAGTGTACTAAGGCCTGGGAAGGTTCTAAAGGGGCAGGGCCCAGAGTAAAGGCCCTGGAACCCGAGCCGGGGAGGCGTTCTGGTGAGGGTTCCGAGAGCAGCAAGGAAGCTGAATGTCTCCGGGGTGATTTCTCCTGGAGGCAGGTGAGGGCGCCTCCCTGGCCAGGTGGAGGCATGTAAACACCAGCACAAAGAACTCATCCTCTATCCCTCCCCTCATCTGGGGATGCAGTTTGGGTTCTGTCCTTCCTAACTGCTTTCCAGTCGAATGGATCCTTGGGGTTTGATGTCTAAATTTGAGTCGCCTCCTTACTCACCATCCTGCTTGCTGCCCACTCCATCTTGTATGGTAGGCGTGAGGATGTTGCATTTCCCGGGTCAGAGGGCCGGGGCGGCATGAGCGGGAGGTATTGCAGGTTGGGTCTCGACTCTGCGGGCATGCCGGGCATTTCTGAGGGAGTCTCAGAGGGAGGATCCCAGGGGGAGGAGGCAGGGGCAGAAGGAGGCCGAGGGCAAGAACGGACGGACACCACCTCTGCCCAGAGGCTCTGCGGCGGACAGGGGGCTGGGCCTGCAGCTGAGCGGGCAAGTCACTGGTTATGACCGCATGGGGACATGGCAGCCCCCAGATGCATCCTTGAGTCTTGAAGTCAGGGTGAGACCCCAGGAGGCCCAGTGAGACTGCAAGGTGGGCCGTGCTCGGCAGAGCCGGTACCGACGGCTTACGGAACGGAGGAGAGGATGACGAGAAACAGAATATGGACAGAGCTGGGGCTTTGCTGCCTTAGCTGGGGAGATGGGGGGCGGGGGCAGGGAACTGACGTTCTGAGCAGTGCACAGCAACACAGGTCTCGTGGCCTCCTCCCATCATTCCTCAGATGAGGAGACTGGGGCTCAGCCGGGCTGACTGTCCCACCGTCATCCACATGGGGACCCTTGGGGCCAGGACTGTCCCCAGATCTCTGGCCTGCGCCCAGGCTCACACCCACCACACTCTGAGGCCTGGGGGGCAGGGGCAGGTTGACCCAGCAGCAAGGAGACCTCTGACCCTGCCCCTCCCTGCCGCAGGGCACAGCCCAGCAGCTGCAGGCTCTGGGAGCGGAGAAGGAGGTGGCCCAGCGGGAATGTGAGGCATTTCTATCTGCCCAGCCCGTGGGCCCCGCTGCCCTGCACCTGCCCGTGGCCCTCAACAGTGTCAAGAACAAGTACAGTGACGTGCAGGCTCTCTGCAACCTCTACGGGGAGAAGTGAGTGCTCTGGGGATGGGGAGGGGACAGCTGGGTGGCTCGGCTGGGGTGTGATTGAAGAGGCGCCTGACCTTGGGCCCCCTCGAGACAGAGCCAGAGCTGCGCTGGGACTGGAGCGCCAGATCCAGGAGGCGGACAGGGTCATCCGAGGCTTCGAGACCACTGTGGCACAGGAGGCCCCCATCCCCGCCACTCCGGGCGGCCTGCAGGAGAGGGTCAGCGAGCTGCAGGTGAGGGACTGGGCAGCTTCCTGGTGGGACGGGGCATGGCCTCGCCAAGCATTCACGGGACGGGGGGGGGGGGGGCTCACATGGCAACTCCTGGAACTAGGAGGGTATGTGGCGTTGTGTCCCCTCCTCTCCCAGCGCCTGCGGAGGGAGCTGCTGGAACGGCAGGCCTGCGTGCTAGGGCTGCACCGGGAGCTGAAGGCCTCTGAGCATGCGTGCAGCGCCCTACAGAACACCTTCCACGAGTTCTGCCAAGACCTGCCTCGCCAGCAGCGCCAGGCGAGGGCCCTCACTGACCGCTACCATGCTGTGGGGGACCAGCTGGACCTGCGGTGAGTGGCCGGGCCACCCGGGCTCGAGGCACGGCCCCACCGTGCACAGCAGCTGCTGCCGCTAAGCTGTGTGACTTCAGACTGGTGACTTTGCCTCTCTGAGACTGTCTCCTCAAGTCTAAAATGGGATAATGACAGTAGCTGTCTCCCGGGGTTAGCTCACCTACCTCCCTGGTCTGGTCTGGTCCATCCCTGAACATCCAGCTCCAACACAGGGCCAGAGTGAGGGGATCAGCCTGGTGGGTCACTGGGGCCTTCTGACCCATCGCGGGGAGGGAGACATCCCCAGCCTCCTCCGTGCACCTCTCACCTGTCCCCCAAGGGCAGCGCTCACCTCTGCTCCGGGCCTCCTCCTCCCGCAGGGAGAAGATGTTGCAGGATGTCTGCCTCACCTACCAGCAGTTCAAGAACTGCAGGGACAACCTGAGCTTCTGGCTGGAGCACCTGCCCCGCTGCCAGGTGCGGCCCAGCGACGGGCCCAGCCAGATCGCCTACAAGCTGCAGGCGCAGAAGGTGAGGAGCTGGGGCTGCAGGCGACCTGGGGACAAGTGGCCCCCTAGTGGCCAGTGTTCTAAGAGCCCTCAAAGCTCAGACCACAGGCCTTCTGGCTGACCACCAACCCCCCGCCCCACCCTAAATTCTCCATCTGCTCTGAAGTGGGCTCCAACTCCTTCCTCTCCTTTGCCTTACCCTTGCCAGTGCTCGGCCGTGTACTGGCATTGAACCAGGGGCCTCGGGCACGGCCAGCTCGCAGGCAGCCCCGGTCTGGTTGGGGAGGCCGGTGCCCCACGGGCCATGAGGCTGAAAGTGGTCTGGTGGAGAGCCCGTGGCAGGTCACATGGGGGACAGGATGAGAGGTGGGCAAGGCAAGGGCCTGCGGCTACAGGAGGGTGACAGTTTCTGGGGCGAGCGTAGGGGTGATGTCAGGAGGGCGGCTCGGGGCAGACATTCTTAGACCTGCCTGCAGATTTGAATCAACAGAAACATCCATGTACCAGAAGCCCGCTCCAAACAGGTGAAACTGGATTCACTGGGACCAGAACATCAGTACTGTTTTTTCAAAGTTCCCCAAGTAAAAGGGGCAGCCAGGCTTCAGAACAACTGGGACAGAGCAGTGGCTCTCAGAGGGTGATCCCTGGACCAGCGGCACCAGCAGCACTGGCAGCAGGAGACACTTAGACATGCAAATTCTCAGCTCAGATCTGCCCAGAGACTCTGGGGCCGGGGGGCCTTGAATCTGTTTTACGGGCTCTCTAGGTGGTTACCCGGCACAGCCCTGGATGAGAACCTCCGCCTGCTAGAACATGCGTCGAGGGGCACTAGGCAGAAGGGACCCTGCCAAAGAGCAGGAGGAAGACTTCCTGGAGAGATCATGCCTGGACAGGCAGTTTCCCAGGCGACCTCCTGCCCCTGTACGGTGCGGGGGCGGCACCCAAGGCCCCTGCAGGGGAGATTGGGTGAGTGGTATTTGCTGACCTCACTGACTCTCACTTCCTCCCTGGCAGAGGCTGCAACAGGAGATCCAGGGCCGAGAACGGGACAGGGCCATGGTGTCCCGCCTCTCCCAGGACCTGCAGGCAGCTCTCCAGGTGAGCACTTTTCTTCCTCTCCCCTCCCTCTAGTCCCCTGCTCTCCCACCCCCAGAAGCCTCCACTGACCAAGAGCCTATTGTCCTTCCCTCCTTGCTCAGGACTATGAGCTGCAGGCAGACACCTACCGCTGCTCCCTGGAGTCCACCCAGGTAGGGTCAGCCCCCAAGAGACCCCGAGTGGCTCCCCTGCAGGAGAGCATCCAGGCGCAGGTGAGATGGGACCGGCCAGTGGGGCTTGGCGTCGGCCTGCACCAGCCCTGCAGCGGATAGGACTGGAGCTGACCCTGCCCTCCCTCTGCCGCCCTTTGGGCTCTCTAGGAGAACAGCCTGACAAAGGCCTACACCGAGTTCGCGGTCGCCCAGCAGCAGCAGCTGCACCAGCTGGAGTTCGCTAGAAAGATGCTGGAGAAGGTATGCTGACACCCCGCCCTGCGTCCCCGCGCCAGGCAGCCTGGGCTGCTCGTGGCCCCCTCTTCCCTTCCTCCTCGCCCTCCAGCCTGCAGCTCTAGGGCAGGCTCCGTGGCCTGAGGTGGGGGCAGCTCCCCACCTCCTCCCATTGTCCCCCCAGCAGCTCTTGCAGGCTGGTACCCGTCTCAGAGTCAGGCCCTGAAGAGGTCATTGAGAGCAGTCACAGCTTCAGCACTGGGCGGTCCACTGGTGGGGACAAGATAAAATCCCCACATCTTCAGCCGTAGGTAGGACTGGCCACGATGGGTGAGAGGCCACCTAGGTCTCCATGCCTGGGGGACGAGGAGACAGAAGCCTTCTATGACTTTTTTTTTAAGATTTTATTTATCTGACACAGAGAGGAAGATCACAAGCAGGCAGAGAGGAGGAAGCGGGATCCCTGCTGAGCAGAGGGCCCTACACGGGCCTCGATCCCAGGACCCCGAGATCATGACCTGAGCTGAAGGCAGAGGCTTTAACCCACTGAGCCACCCAGGCGCCCGCCCTCTATGACTCTTGCTGTCTGGCTGAGGGACTTGCCAGCTTTCTCTTACCCAGAGGAGTACCTCAGCATTCCCCCAGAGGAGTGTGGGCCCATATCCGGGAGCCTGGATGGAAGGGGAGGGGGAAATGTTTGGAAAGGAGACCTGTCCTGTTCGCATGATCTAGTGCGAACTCCTTCTAAACACTGCCTTGCACCCTAACACAGTGGGCCTGAGGGGTCCTCTCAAAATCCTGCATCCAAGCACCTCAGGCCTGCAGCTCCCACCCTCTGGGACCTACCAGAAGTCTCAGGAAGCAGGGCGGGGTCTCGGATTACAGGGTGCAGTGGGGCTGGTGGAAATGGGACTCATCCCTTTTCTCCCCCTCCGCTCCAGTGCGCTTCCCTTCTTCCTCTCATTCTGCAGAAGGAGCTCAGTGAGGATATCCAGGTGACCTATGATGCACAGCAGGGTTCTGAGGGACCAGCTGGAGCAGGGAGGGAGTCGGAGGCCCTGAAGTCCCAGCTGGAAGAGGAGAGGAAACGGGTCGCCCAGGTGCAGCGCCAGCTGGAGGAGCAGAGGAACCAGCTGCTGCAGCTGAGGACTCAGCGGCCCTTGGAGAGGCTGGAAGAGAAGGAGGTGGTGGAGTTCTACCGCGACCCCCAGCTGGAGAGCAGCCTGTCCAGGGTTAAGTCCCAGGTGGAGAATGAGGGCAAGAAGCGGGCCGGCCTGCAGGCAGACCTGGAGGCGGTGGCCCAAAAGGTCGTCCAACTGCAGAGCAAGAGGAGGGCCATGCAGCCCCACCTGCTGACCAAGGAGGTCACCCAGATTGAGAGGGACCCTGGCCTGGATAGCCAGGCGGCCCAGCTCAGCGGCGAGATCCAGCACCTGCAGAGGGAGAACACCGCTGTCTTGGCCCAGTTAGAGGCACTGAAGAAGGAGCTGCTGGTCCTAGAGCAGAAGGCACCCAACGTTAAGGAGAAGGTCGTGGTGAAGGAAGTGGTCAAGGTGGAGAAGGACCTGGAAATGCTCAAGGCAGCCCAGGCCCTGAGGCAGCAGGTGGAGGAGGATACCCGGCGGAGGAAGGCCGCGACGGAGGCCGGAGCCAGGCTGCAGGCTCGCATTGGAGAGTTGGAGCGCGCCATTGGCGCCGTGGAACCCAAGGTGATCGTGAAGGAGGTGAAGAAGGTGGAGCAGGACCCAGGCCTTCTCGAAGAGGCGTCCAGGCTGAGGCGCCTCCTGGAGGAGGCTAGGAGCAAGGACGCAACGCTGGCGCGGGAGCTGGAGGACCTGCGCGGCAAGTACGGCGTCTTGGAGAAGCAGAAGCCCAGGGTGGAGCTCCAGGAGCGCGTGCACGAGACCTTCCAGGTGGCTCCCGAAACCCAGCAGGAGATGGCGCGGCTCCGGGCCCAGCTGCAGGAGACAGCCGGCAAGAGGAGCCGTGTGCAGCAGGAGGTGGAGGGGCTGCTGCCCGAGCTGGCCACGCTCCGGGCCCAGAAGCCCACGGTGGAGTACAAGGAGGTGACACAGGAGGTGGTGAGGCACGAGAGGAGCCCCGAGGTGCTGCGGGAGATCGACCGCCTGAAGGCCCAGCTCAATGAGCTGGTCAACAGCAGTGGGCGGGCCCAGGAGCAGCTCATCAGGCTGAAGGGGGAGCGTGACGAGTGGAAGCGGGAGCGGTCCAAGGTAGAGACCAAGACAGTGAACAAGGAGGTGGTGCGCCACGAGAAGGACCCTGTCCTGGAGAAGGAGGCCGAGCGGCTGCGCCAGGAGGTGCGAGAAGCCTCCCAGAAGAGGCGGGCAACCGAGGACGCGGTCCACGAGCTGCAGAACATGTACCTGCTGCTGGAGAGGAGGCGGCCCGAGGAGAAGGTGGTGGTGCAGGAGGTGGTCGTCACCCAGAAGGACCCCAAGCTCCGTGAGGACCACAGCCGGCTGAGCCGGAGCCTGGACGAGGAGGCGGGCCGGCGGCGGCAGCTGGAGCGTGAGGTGCAGCAGCTCCGGGCCGGCGTGCAGGAGAAGGAGAGCCTGCTCAGCTTCCAGGAGGACCGGGGCAAGAAGCTGGCCGCAGAGAGGGAGCTGCGGCAGCTGACCTTGAGGGTCCAGGAGCTGGAGACGCGGCCTCCCATGGTGCAACAGAAAATCATCATGGAGGAGGTGGTCAAGCTGGAGAAGGACCCGGCTCTGGAGAAGTCCGCCGAGGCCCTGCGGCAGGAGTTGGACCAGGAGAGGACCCAGGTAACAGAGCTGCACCGGGAGTGCAAGAACCTGCAGGTCCAGATCGACGTCCTCCAGACCACCAAATCGCAAGAGAAGACCATCTACAAGGAAGTGATCAGGGTGGAGAAGGACCGGGTGCTGGAGGGCGAGCGGTCCCGGGCGTGGGAGGTGCTCAACAGGGAGCGCTCAGCCAGGCAGAGCCGGGAGGAGGAGGTGCGGCACCTCCGGGAGCGGCTGGACAGCGCCGAGGCCCTGGGACGGACCTGGGCCCGAGAGGAGGTCCAGCTCCAAAGGGCCCGGGCCCAGGCAGACCAGGAGCGCAGGCAGCTGCAGCAGGAGCTGCGAGAGCTGGAGAGGCAGAAGCTGCAGAAAGTGCTGCAGCTGCAGGAGGAGGCGAAGCTGCTGAACCAGAAGACGGAGAGCGAGCGGCAGAAGGCCGCCCAGCAGGGCCAGGAGCTCTCGCAGCTCGAGGCGGCCATACTCCGTGAGAAGGACCAGATCTACGAGAAGGAGAGGACCCTCCGGGACCTCCATGCCAAGGTGAGGAGGGAGGAGCTCAACCAGGAGACCCAGACGCGAGAGACCAACCTTTCCACCAAGATCTCCATCCTCGAGCCTGAGACTGGGAAGGACATGTCCCCATACGAGGCCTACAAGAAGGGCATCATCGACCGAGGCCAGTACCTCCAGCTCCAGGAGCTCGAGTGCGACTGGGAGGAGATCACCACCTCAGGCCCCTGCGGCGAGGAGTCGGTGCTCCTGGACCGCAAGAGTGGGAAGCAGTACTCCATCGAGGCGGCCCTGCGCTGCCGGCGCGTCTCCAAGGAGGAGCACCGTCTCTACAAGGACGGCCACCTCCCCATCTCCGAGTTCGCGCTGCTCGTGGCCGGGGAGACTAAGCCCTGCTCCTCACTCTCCATCGGCTCCATCATCTCCAAGTCCCCGCTCGCCTCCCCAGCCCCTCAGGGCCCCGGCTTCTTCTCTCCCGGCATCTCTCTCGGGCTCGGCGATGACAGCTTCCCCATCGCTGGCATCTACGACACAACCACGGACAACAAATGCACCATCAAGACGGCCGTGGCCAAGAACATGCTGGACCCCATCACGGGGCAGAAGCTTCTGGAGGCGCAGGCGGCCACGGGGGGCATCGTGGACCTCCTCAGCCGGGAGCGCTACTCCGTGCACAAGGCTATGGAGAGGGGGCTGATCGAGAACACCTCAACGCAGAGGCTGCTCAACGCCCAGAAGGCCTTCACCGGCATCGAGGACCCCGTCACCAAGAAGAGGCTGTCGGTGGGCGAGGCCGTCCAGAAGGGCTGGATGCCGCTGGAGAGCGTGCTTCCACACCTTCAGGTGCAGCACCTGACGGGGGGACTCATCGACCCCAAGAGGACTGGCCGCATCCCTGTGCCTCAGGCCATGCTCTCTGGAATGATCAGTGAAGAGCTGGCCCAGCTCCTGCAGGAGGAGTCCAGCTACGAGAAGGATTTGACAGATCCCATGTCCAAGGAGCGGATGAGCTACAAGGAGGCCATGGGGCGCTGCCGGAGAGACCCTCTGAGCGGGCTGCTGCTGCTCCCCGCCGCGCTGGAGGCGCACCACTGTTACCGCCCCGCCTCCCCCCGGGTGCTGCGCTGCCTGCGCTGAGGGGCCAGGCAGTCATGGGGAGCGCGTGGGGGGGGCAGGGGGGACACAGGCACCCCTCCCTCCCAGAGCAGCCTAATGCGAGGGGGCGGGCCTTCCCTCTGTCTGATCGCGGTGCTATTACTCAAAAGTTTGTGGTGTTGGGCCCCCTCCCCTAACTTTAATGCCCAGTCCATCCCCAGACCCCGAGATCAGCACATCTGTTTTTCCTCCCCCAGGCCCGCCCACCCAGTGCTTCCAATAAACGAATTCTCCCGGCATCCTGTTCGTGTTTGGGAATGCAGAGTTGATGTGTTTCAGCCATGAGCACAAGGGACGGCGTGGCTGGGGGTCCTTCCCAGGTGGGCCGCGGACCGCCCAACCAGCCCTGCCAAGGTAGCGGGTGCTTCCCGGGGCTTTGTCTCCCTTGACTCTGGGAGAGGTATGTTAGCAGGTCATGGAAAGATCATGAACAGCCTCTCCCCCGGGCCTCTGGCCTTGGTCTCGGTTCCAGCCAGGAACTGTCTCCAGCCCTCTGTCCCCCTCCCCCTTGTCAGCAAGTTCCTGGTAACCTCTTGAGGAGAAAAACACTGGAAAACCCAGGAATACTTCACTTTTATTTCCTGTTCTTAAAACCAGAGGCAAACAAACACAAGTGTATCCTAAATACAGGACAGCTACTCCGAACCGCCACACACCCCCCCACCCACCCTGGAATCAGGAAAACGCCCTCTCTCCCTTGCCCTGCTTCCTGTTTAACTTGGACTGGAATGCAACTCTTCCCCCAAAACATTTTAAAGCCACAACGACCAGCAGGGGGCACCCTTTCGCTGATGGGGTCTGGCTCCACCTTGCTGCCAGCCTGGGTGGGCTTCGCGCTCTCCTCGGCGGCTGTTCTAGAGCCAGAGGACACAGTCTCTAACGGACCCCGTTCCCCCTGATGCACGGAGCTTTTGTGCCCCCATCTCGAAACGGCATCATCGAACCAACCAACAATATGGGACCTTGCTAACTTGTGGGCAGAACTAACTCAAACGCAGCTCACTGGTGGCTGAGGCCAACTCCTCAGAGCTTTGCTCTCTCCCAGATATGTTCTCTTTCTTGGGCAGTGGGTGGGGAGGCAGGGGGGCCGTGGCTGGAGAGAGGCAGGGCAGCTCCGGCCTTCTCAGCGGGAGAACCGCTCCAGCACACACTGGTGGGGGGCCGGGGACGTCCCGGTGGACGAGAAGTACGGATGCACAAGGGCAGCCTTGGCTGAGATCCGCCGGCTGGGGTCGTACCGCAGGAATTGCTGTGGAGGGAGGAGGAGGAGGAAAGAGATTGGGCCCTGGGGTGGCCAGGCCCGGAGAAGAGTTACCCTCCAGGCCCCGGGTGGCAGGCCCCAAGCCCTAGAGCAGCTGCCTTCAAACTAGAACTGCGTGCGCCCCCTGTCTCCTGGCTCGCCAGCCACTCCCGGAATCCGAATCCGGGGACAGAGAACTAGTTCTAGGCCGGCCTGGGAAGTCATTCCCGTCTCTGCAGGCCAGAGGCTGAGTCCACCTGTCTTCTCCTACCTGAGTTTCCCTGGCCTCTGCCTACTTCTGGTGGAGACAGACTTCTCTCCATGTATCAGGAAGGAGAGGGCCAAACCTGTCTGGGGAGCATACTTGAAGGTGCGGCAGGAACCGAGTCCCTAAGCCCCAGCGAGGCTGTGGAAGGACCCCTTGCCCGGGAGTAGCCCGGATGGAGTGCTGAGAGCCTGGGTTGGTGGACATACACAGGCCTCTGGAAATATGAAAATACCGGCCTGCCTGTCTCAGGCCAACACCAGATTAAAGAGAGAGACACGGCTCCAAGTCTTGGTGGGCAATGCATGGTCTGCCTGAGGCCTTCTGGGCAGTCTGGCCTGGGCCAGCCCAGTGGGTCAGGATGGTGCAACAGGACAGGTGAGCTCAGACTGTGGCAGGGGCCCAGACAGCAGGAAACAGCCTTAGGGGAACAGCAGCTAGTGGGGAAGGAGGCGCCCTCCCTGAATGCAGCAGCTCACAGAAAAAGGGTAAGTATCGGGCGCCTGGAGGTTCAGGTAAGCGTCTGCCTTCAGCTCAGGTCATGATCCCAGGGTCCTGGGATCGAGCCCCATGTCGGGCTCCCTAATCTTCAGGGAATCTGCTTCTCCTGCTCCCCCTGCTTGTGCTCCCTCCCGCTCTCTCTCAAATAAATAAATAAAATCTTTAAAAAAAGTGGGGGGTAAGTATCAGAGCATAAAAACAAAGCTAACTAGAAGAAGTTTGAAAAAGGACCCCTGAATGCTGGACTTATCAGGGGAGGGGCGTCCAGGTTGGACGATCAAGATGCAGAGACAAGGACAAACTATCTATGTTCAGGGGTCAGAAAGGATACCAGTCGGACTCAGAAGGCACTAGGGTGACATAAGGGGCTGGCTGACGGAGACGCTTCCGGTGGGCGCAGCGGCCTTCCTTGCCCCCTGCTGCCTCCCACCTGTACCTACCATGAGCAGGTCTCTGCCCTCTGGTTCCAGACTGGGTACGATCTCCTCCAGCCCCTTCCTGGTCCACTTGGGGAAACTGCCTTTGTAGTCGGGCAGCTGGGTGACCCCTGGCCATATGGCTTCACTGGGTGTCCCCAGGGTCCGAAAGATTCGGAAGAGCTGGTCAATCTCAGAGTCACCAGGAAACAGGGCTCTGCAGGTCACCTGAAATGGGAAAGAGGAGGTGTGGGGTCTGGTCCACCCTCTTATCCTACAGAATCCAATCCCAGAATCCAATCCCAGATAAGATATCCTCCCCAGGGCTGTGCTAAGAATCCCGGCCTTTTCTGGAATATGGTTTGCTTTCTTTTTTCTTTTTTTAAAAAATATTTTATTCATTTATTTGACAGAGAGAGAGAGATTTATTTATTTGACCGAGAGTAGGCAGAGAGAGAGGAGGAAGCAGGCTCCCCACCGGGCAGAAAGTCTGACACAGGCCTTGATCTCAGGACCCTGAGATCTTGACCTGAGCCGAAAGCAGAGGCTTTAACCCACTGAGCCACCCAGGCGCCCTATGGTTTGCTTTCTTAGTCATGCAGCCAGTTCCAAACACCCCTGAGCCCACCTCTCACAGGAGAACAGAGTCCCACCCCTACCCCAGCAGGCCCCCGCCTGTGGCCTCCTTGTGGCCACATGTGTCCCTCCCTCTACCATCTCGGCAAAGATGCAGCCGATGCTCCAGACATCCACGGCTGTGGAATAGAACTTGCTGCCCAAGAGGATCTCAGGGGCCCGATACCACAGTGTCACCACCTGTGGGGCAAGAAAGCAGCGTCAGCCAGCGCTGCTCAGAGGGCTCAGGTGACGTCCCTTCAGCTGTCCTCCTCCCCTTTGTCCTGCAGTACCTCGTGGGTGTAGGTGCGTAGGGGCACCCCGAAGGCGCGAGCCAGTCCAAAGTCAGCCAACTTGATGGCCCCCAACTCATTGATGAGCAGGTTCTGGGGCTTCAGGTCTCGGTGGATGACCCGATGAGAGTGGCAGAAATTCACCCCCTGCAGCAGCTGGAAGAGGTAGCTCTGCCCGGGCGGAAGGAGGAAGGGGGAGCTGGCCGAGCGGAAGCCGGGCTGGCTGAGCGGCCGTCCCCAGCCGTCCCCAGCCGTCCCCCGCTACCTTGACCAAGTGTCTCGGCAGCTCAGAGGCCGGGGCCGAGTCCATGTACTTCTTCAGGTCCTGGCTGAGGAACTCGAACACCAGGTAAAGCTTCTTCTCACTGTGCACCACGTCCAGCAGCCTGCCCGGGAGACACCAGTCACAACGCGGCCCCTGGCGGGCCCAGCCCCTCACCGCCTGCCCCACCTCACCTGACGATGTTGGGGTGCTTAAGCTCTTTGAGCAGGGAGATCTCCCTGATGGCCGTGCTTGGGACGCCCTCCATTTCCCTGCAGGAGGAGAGGGGACAGCAGTGGAGGCAGGGAGCCAAGAGGGGTGCTTCTGGCCCGAGGGAGTCACCTGTGTGTTCCATATTCCATAGGAAGGGCCAGGCCCCCGGCAGTAGGGCCCTGCGCCCCTCAGCACATCCTCACCCCACCAGGGGCCTGGGGCAAGGCGGGGCCGGGCTGAGGCCGAGGGGGCCGGGCTGAGGCCAAGAGGGCCGGGCACACCGGGAGGGCCGGGGGTCGCCCTCAGGCGGGGTGTCTCAGGGGCTGCGGTGGCACTCACAAATCCAGCCTGATCTTCTTGAGGGCCACAAGCTGCCCTGTCTCCTTGTTCTTGGCCTTGTACACCACCCCATAGGTGCCCTCTCCGATCTTCTCTACCTTCTGGAACACATCCATAGCGGCAGAGCTGCCCAGGAAACAGAGGGCGCCTGGGGCATTCACGGCCACCGCCGGCACCCCTGCTGCCCCTCCCGCCCCCACGGAACACCTGCCCAGCCCCCTTGATCCCCAGGAACCCGCTGGCCCAGGCCTCCCTCGGGCAGGAAGGTGCCTGGCTACGGCGCGCAGGAGGGCCCAAACTTCTCAGCAGACCCCCTGCCTAGGCCCTGCCAGGCCCAGGCTCTGGGGGCCAAGGCTGCTCAGAAGGGTGGCCTGGGGGGCTGGAGTCACCCCGGGACAGAGGTCAGGGGTCAGGAAGAGTTTCTAGAGCCACAGTCCCGCCCTAGGCCGCAGGGCCAGGGTGAGACGCTGGGCCCCAACTGTCTGAGGACGCTTGGCCTCCTCTGGGGGCAGAACTTTGGTGGGGGCAGCCCCCCTGCATCCTGAGCCCACCCCATCCCCTGGGGCCCCCTAGCACCTCTCCCTCAAACCCCAGCCCAGAATTCACCAGAAACCCTGTGCTCCTGGGGCCTCCCGGCTGGCAGGCTGCCTGCTCCCCGGCTCCCCCTCCTGGCCGGCGGCGGCGCTGCACAACATGCACACAATGCAAGGTCTCCCCCACTGGGGCCTTTATTCATGAGCGCCTTCCAGAACCCTCCACATTCCCCGTGGAGGATCGGGCCCCAGCACCCCACAGCTGAGCCTCCCACAGGCTCCTGGCCTAGGGTGGGTTGGGGGGCGGTGTCTGAGACAATCCAAATTAGCAACCCCTCCTCTTCTCTCCCACTCCAGAAAAAGGCTGTCACTCTGGGGAAGGTTCTGCATCTTCTCTGCTCAGGCATCTCCGGTGGGCTTCGCCTCAGGAGCAGGCTGCAGGGGACGGCTGCCGGGAACTGCCACTTGCTGCTGGCTGCTGTCCCTCTCTTGCTGGTACCTTCTCTGCTCCCGGACAGCTTGTTCTAACAAGGGTACATTCATTCCTTCCACACAAGTCAGCACCCGGGCCTTCACCACGGAGCCTCCACCTGAAAGACACAAGCACAAGGCACTGGCAGGACTGACCCTCGCGTCAGCAACACTTCCGATGCACTCCAGGTGTTTTCCCTGGACTTGCTCTCGGGATGGTGTGATGGATGGTCTGTGGGATACTGGCAATTTTTCTCTGCTTGGGCCTCAGAACGGGGGTGGGGGTGGGAGGGGAGGCTGTCGCACACTATTGCATGTGTCTGGAACTTAGGAGATGGCCTAAAAATCCCACTTCTTCATGGAGGAAGGGCCTCTGTTCTTTGTCATCTTAATTCCTGTCACGGTCCCTGCCTCAAGTGGCCAGGGTTGATGAGGGGTTCTCAATCACCATCCATCCCCCTCCTCCATTTGTACTAAGGGAAGGGCCCCCTTGGTACACTGGGCCCCAGCAGCATGGAAATTGGGGCAAAGAAAACCCCATAATTAGTAAATCCAAGGGGAGAGTTTGGCCTTGTAGGGCAAGTCATCCCACCCTGGATGAGGGGCTGGGAGGTGCTCCCGGCACATGCTGTACTGACCCAAAGGCAAGATTTGTTAACGTGCAGGTCAGACAAGCAGGAAAGACATCCAGGCTTACCCCAACAGGTTTTTTGGTTTGTTTTTGTTTTTTTGTGTTTTTTTAAGATTTTATTTATTTATTTGGCAGAGAGAGAGATCACAAGTAGGCAGAAAGGCAGGCAGAGAGAGAGAAGGAAGCAGGCTTCCTGCCGAGCAGAGAGCCTGATGCGTGCCTCGATCCCAGGACCCTGAGATCATGACCTGAGCTGAAGGCAGAGGCTTTAACCCACTGAGCCACCCAGGCGCCCCTCGTTTTTTGTTTTTAAAGTGGGTTCCACAACTCACCACCCTAAGTCAAGACCTGAGCTGAGATCAAGAGTCATGCTCAACCAGCTGAGCCGCCCAGTTGCCCCAGTTTTTTCTTTTTTTTTTTTCATCCATGTTCTTTATGTTCTCTGGTCATGTCAACAAACATATTCAATGTTCTAGGACAACCTGTTTCCTTTTGATGTGGTTTTGAGATACAGGTCTTTGGTTAGATAGGTAATGCCTTGCCTTCCTCCTAGTCTAGACTTCTTTCTCTTTCTTTCTTCCTCCCTTCCTTCTCTTCTTTCTATTTATTTGTTTATTTATTTAATATTTTACTTATTTGAGAGAGAGCACGAGCAGAGGGAGAGGGAGAAGCAAACTCCCTGATGAGCAAGGAGCCCAATGTGGGGCTCCATCCCAGGACCCCGGGATCATGACCCGAGCTGAAGGCAGACGCTTAACCGACTGAGCCACCCAGGTGCCCAGTTTTTTTTCTTTCTTTTTTTTTTTTTTAAAGTAGGCTCTATATTCAACGTGGGGCTTGACTTCATGACCTCGAAATCAAGATTGCACACTCTACTGAGTGAGCCAGCCCGGTGCCCCAGACCGCTTTCTTGATTTAACATAGTGTGGGGGCAGAATTCAGAGTGCTGGACTGTCTAGATTCTAGCCTTCAACACAGGAAGATGAACTTGTTTGAAACAGGAGGTTGCCTCTGTGTCCACAGGTTCTGCTGGCCCCAGCGCTGGACTACAGAGGACTGGGCATGTGGCACTCTCCTATTGATATACCTGCCAGTGTAGACCGTTGATTCTTTCTAGCCCCGTGTCAGGCTCCTCACTCTGCAGGGAGTCTGCTTGAGATTCTCTCTCTCCCTCTCCCTAATAAAATAAATCTTTAAAATAGAAAAACTTCTTTTGACTTAATTGCACAGAACTCTTTTTCTTTTTAGGGTTTATTTACAGGTACCTGGGTGGCTCAGAGAGTTAAGCCTCTGCCTTCACCTCAGGCCATGATCCCAGGGTCCTAGGATCAAGTCCCACATGGGGCTTCCTGCTCAGTGGGGAGTCTGCGTGTCACTCTGCCCCTCCCCTTGCTCATGTGTGTCCTCTCTTTCTCTCTCTCTCAAAAATAAATTAAAAATCTTTTTTAAAAAAATATTTTATTTATTTATTTGACAGAGAGAAACACAGCCAGAGAGGGAACACAAGCAGGGGGACTGAGAGAGGGAGAAGCAGGCTTCCGGCCGAGCAGGGAGCCCGATGTGGGACTCGATCCCGGGTCTTCAGGATCATGACCTGAGCCGAAAGCAGTTGCTTAACCAACTGAGCCACCCAGGCGCCCCTAGACTCTTTTTTCCTTTCCTTCCCTTTCCCTTTCCTTTCCTTCCTTCCTTTCTTTCCCTCTCTCTGTCTTCCTTTCTTCCTCCTTCCTCTCTTTCCTTCTCCCTCTCTTCCTTCCTTCCTCCTCTTCTCTCTCTCTTTCCTTCTTTTTTTTTTTTTTTTTTAAAGAAGGCTCTACACCCAATGTGGGGCTTGACCTGGGCACAAGACTCAATCTCATGACCTTGAGATCATGACCTGAGCTAAAACAAAGAGTCAAGATGCTTAACTGACTAAGCCACCGAGGCACCCTGCACAGAGCTTTCCTTACAGGACGCCTATCAGCTCTTTCCTCCCTCCAGCATGGGGAAACCCTCCCTCCTAGATTTACATCGAGGAACAGAAATGGAACAAATAATCCTAAAATTTGTATGGACCCAGAAAAGACCCCGAATAAGACGCAACCTAGAGCAATCTACACATTTAGTGCAAGCCCCATATTGAAGAGCATAGTGTTTCTCTCTGTGAATGAAAAGCATTATTAAACATGGAAGTGACCTTAAGATACACGATCATCACAAGAGAGGAACTGGGCAATTTTGTCAGTCTGCAGGGCCTCGTACCTGGGATGCAAGGAACAGCGTTTGAAGAAATACTGCAGGGAGAGGAGAACAGCGTCTACAGACAAGATGGCTAGAGAGTCCTTAGGGGAATTTGTTGCAATGGAGGGACTGAATGACAAGGGCAGCAGGAATGCAGTGGGTGGAGGCATGGGTAGGAGAGAGGGAAGGGGTGATAGAAGAACAGACCTTCCTTTAGGATGTCTGCCTGAGCAGGGAAGGAGGGTCAGAATAAGCTAGGAATACAGAGCAGGACATGATGACACTGCTATTATTATTTTAATATAGAAGAAGCTTGAGTGGTTTATACCTGAGAGGGAAGAGGCGGTGGTAACAAGGAAGTCCCTGTGAGAGGCGGGGCTGTGAGTCACAGCACAGAGTCGCAGGGAAAACAGGCCCCTTTTCCCCCCAGATGGAAAGAAAGGAGGCACGGGTAGATGTGGACACAGGTAATTTTAGGAGGGGCTGCTGCTGCAGCCTCTGTTGGACCTGGGATATGGAGGGGAGGCAGTGATCCACACTGAGAGGGGCGGGGCAGTGATGATGTGACAGGTGAGTGCCAGGAACAGCTGCTGCAGACGGTGCAGGAACACAGAAGGCCCAGTGCGAGGAGAGGCCCTGAAATCGTGCCGGGACCCCCCTCCCCCGAGCATGTGAACCTTCTCCCTCAGCAGTTGGGTGGGACCCGAGAGAGCGGAGGTTGGGGGTTCATCGGGCAGCGGTGACGGAAGGCAAGGGCCAGAGACTTCCGCTTCTGGAAAGGGGTTGCCAAGGCATGAGGCCTGGCTGGAGCGGAGGAAAGTGAACAGGAGAGGAGGGAGAAAAAGAAAGAGCCCAAAGTGCACAGGTCCTGTGGGGCTGCAGAGCAGGGAGGTACCAGGAGTCACGGCTGGCTGCAGCCCCAGGTGGCAGAAGTGTGGCCGTGGTCGTGGGAAACTGGATGGTCAAAGATATGATGGCAAACCCAAGCAGCTAGCAGCTCGGCCCTCTACCTCTGGGCCCTGTGGCAAGTGTGAGCAGGGAGGCTGACCAGGCTCCACAGGGCAATAGGAAGGGAACTGCTGTCCTGGAAAAGAGCCAGGTTTCAGGCACCGCCCGGTGAAGACGAGGGTGGAAAAAGGAGACTTTCAGGGAGGAGGGAAGGTTCCAGAAGATACAACAGGAAGGCTTGTAAGGGCAGGGAACAGCAGCGGTCAGCTAGAAGAAAACCAGGCAGGTAGGATTTATGGAATTTAAGGCGAGGCCTCCCGGGCAGCCTCTTGCTGTAGGCAAGGTCACCTGTAACCCAGGAAGGCTCCTAGGGACTCCGGAGCAGAACTGGGGGAAGGCTGTGTCCCAGCACCTGCACCCCGCACAGGAAGCCCTCGGGCTCTTGGATGGCGCCCCAAGAGCCTGTTGGAGCCCGTGGGCTTCTGACACAGCAGGAATTTCTTCACCTTTTTGGCTGCCTTGGCTCTCTGTGCGCACAGATTTCAGGAAGGTGGCGTTATTTATTTTTCCTTTTAAATTTTATTTAATTAACCTCTACACCCAACGTGGGGCTCGAACGCACAACCCTTGAGATCAAGAATAACGTGCTCTGCTCTTATGACTGAGACAGCCAGGTGCCTCAGCAAGGGGCCTTTAGGTGGCCTCTTGCCTGTCCTCCGAGCTGCTAACCTTGCCACCCGATGGACCTGTGCCTGGGTGATGTCTGTGACCTGCGGGGGCAGGAGCGGACCAGGACCAGACACTCGGAGGTTTGAAAGCAGCCAGGCAGGAACGCTCCAGGCTGGGGGTCTGCGGCCACTTGCACGCCCCACCCCCATCGTTGTTTTCCCTTCCGTGTGTCAGCTTCAGACGATGAGCACATCTTATTGAAAAATTAGAAATTTAGGGGGAAGTTTTGTTTTTTTTTTTTTAAAGAAAGAAAAAATAGATCAATTGTGATGAAAATAATGAGAAGGAGTCAAGTAGCCGGATCCCAGGAAGAATGTGGCCTGACTTGAGGTTTGATCACTCAGGTTCAGGTTTGGGGGACGGGGCAAGGCCGCTTGAAAGTGTTGCTGCCGGTGCCCTCCACGGCCGGTGCCCTCCACGTGTGTCGCTGCTGACCCACGCGCTTCTACGGCGTGGACTTTGGTGTGGCCCGGCGTTGCAGGCTGATGGCTGCCCCGCAGTGTTCCCGCTGCCCTGTGGGGGACCCGCACAGCAACGAGAGCAGCCAGTGATCACGCTCGCTGCCTGGATTATTTTATTGCGACTTTTAAAGAGTAAAGAGGTGACTTTTGACATTTCTCGCATTTATGCATGTGATTCTTCTCTAAAGAACTTATCCTCATCAGCTGTGAGCTGTCCCTGAACTACAGTCCATTCAGAAAAAGGCAGGAGAAAGAAGGTTTAGTGTAACCAGGAGGAAGCAATCAGCCAATTCCAGAGCCGAGTTCTCTAATAAATGCCATTTAAAAAAAAAAAAAAAAAAAAAAGAGGACAAAACTCTTTTTTTTTTAAAGGACAAGAATGCTTCTTTTTTTTTTTTTTTAAGATTTTATTTATTTATTTGACAGAGAGTGAGATCACAAGTAGGCAGAGAGGCAGAAAGTGGGAGAGAGAAGGAAACAGGCTCCCTGCCAAGCAGAGAGCCTGATGCGGACCTCGATCTCAGGACCCTGAGATCATGACCTGAGCCGAAGACAGAGGCTTTAACCCACTGAGCCACCCAGGTGCCCTGGGAGGACAAAACTCTTATAGAGACTTGGGTATTCAAGCCAAATGCAATAAATGGACTTTAGATCTGATCTCAACTAACCAATTTTAACTCCTTATTTAAGATTTTATTTATCTGACACAGAGAGAGAGAGTATAAGCGGGGGTGGGGGGGAGCAGAGGTAGAGGAAGAAGCAGACTCTCCACTGAGCAGGTAGCCTGCTGTGGGACTCGATCCTGGGACCCTGAGATCATGACCCACGCCGAAGGCAGCCGCTTAACCGACTGGGCCACTCAGGCGCCCTAAACTGTCCAATTTTAAAAAGCCACGGAAGGGAAGGGAGTGAACTCGGAGAAGGTTAGTTTCTATCAAGGGACAGCTACTATGCTGGGTATGATGGTGGTAATAGCAGAGACATATGATGTATTTTTTTTTTTTAAGATTTTATTTGGGCGCCTGGGTGGCTCAGTGGGTTAAAGCCTCTCCCTTCGGCTCAGGTCATGGTCTCAGGGTCCTGGGATCAAGGCCCACATGGGGCTCTCTGCTCAGCAGGGAGCCTGTTTCCTCCTCTCTCTGCCTACTTGTGATCTCTCTCTGTCAAATGAAGAAATAAAATCTTTAAAAAAATTTTATTTATTCGACAGAGAGAAACACAGCCAGAGAGGGAACACAAGCAGGGGGAGTGAGAGAGGGAGACGCAGGCTTCCTGCCGAGCAGGGAGCCCAATGCGAGGCTCGATCCCGGGTCTCCGGGACCATGACCTGAGCCGAAGGTGGACGCCTAATGACTGGGCCACCCAGGCGAGGCGCTCCAACATGTGACGTATTTATGGGGGAATGAAATGATGTCAGATTTGCTCCAAAAGACCCCAGCAAAATAAGTAAATGAAGGCGTGGAGACTCAGCAGCAGCAGACTGGGTCCCTGGTGAATCTGGGGGTTGGGTACGGAGAGGTCCACTCTATCACTCTCCTTTTGTGCACATCTGACTTGACTAGTAAATTTAAAAAATTACATGTTGAACTTGCAAAGCTTTTTTGTTTGTTTGTTTGTTTTTTCCATTTTTTCTCCCCATAGGGAATTCTAACTGTCTGTTCCAGGTCCTGGGCCGGTCCTGACCTGCTGGCCCACCTTAGTTTCTTTCTTTTTTTTTTTTTTTTAAAGATTTTATTTATTTGACAGAGAGAAACACAGCCAGAGAGGGAACACAAGCAGGGGGAGTGAGAGAGGGAGAAGCAGGCTTCCTGCCGAGCAGGGAGCCCAATGTGGGACTCGATCCTGGGTCTCCAGGATCATGACCTGAGCCGAAGGCAGTTGCTTAACCAACTGAGCCACCCAGGCGTCCCCCACCTTGTTAGTTTCAACCCCTCTCTGTATTTGTGGTTGGGCCTCAGCATCCCAGACACTCGGTGGTGGGCACCTGGGAGCTCCCAGCATACACTGCAGGGCCGAGGGTACAGGAGAAAGCCTCAGGTGACCTGGCCTGTAGTCAAAATGGAAATCATGTGTGCAAACACCCTTTGTACCCATTCCTGCTCCCAATTCCCGATGCCTCTCTCAAGTCAATTTGAGGGGAGGAACTCTCTGTGAGCCAGTTCAAAGGCTTGAGCCTGAGTAAAGATTAACTTCCATTAAATCAAAGATAATTAAAATAAGCACCATCTAATAACATTCTTTCTAGCACATTTCATCCAGAGTTGAAAAACACCATGAATGAGGTGCCTGGGTGGCTCAGTCGCCAAGCGTCTGCCTTCAGCTTAGGTCATGATCTCAGGGTCCTGGGATTGAGCCTTGTATCAGACTCCCTGCTCCTTGGGGAGCCTGCTTCTCCCTCTTCCACTCCCCCTGCTTGTGTTCCCTCTCTTGCTGTCTCTCTCTCTCTCTGTGTCAAGAGGCTTCACGGACTGACCATCTACATGCCCTGCAACCTTCAACTCTTGATGCCAGAGAGACTCCCTCAGGTTGCTGGGATCCCTTCCCTCCTATTTCTCTCACTCTGACCTCCTGGCCTGTTACTGTAGCCGCAGCCTCTGGCTACCTTAGTATTTTCATTTATGGAACAGCAACAGTAAGACTCAATTTAAGACCTGGTAGGCAAATCCAAAAAGACTGAAGCCATCAGTGTAAGACCAGGCCTGGCATGTGGTTGGCCTTTAGAAATTAATGATTTCTCTGCCCTCTATGTCCCTTGGAGCAGGTCCACTGAACCCAATCGTATCTGTTCCCATGAGTCCTTGAACTTGGGGGCCGATTCAGAAGGGAAGTTTACCCCAGTGAGGGACTCCTGTAGGGTCAGAAGCCTGGCCTAGTCCTTAACTGAAGACTGCCCCACCCAGGACCCAGCGTGAAAAGGGACCATGAAGCCACGGGCTTACCCTGGTGCTCGAGCTCTCCAAGGACAAGGTACAGGCAGTCCAGCTGGGCTTGGAAAGGTTCCACCAACTTGGTGCAGACCAGGATCTGGTGCTCGTCAGATCCGCGCTGAGCAATCAGGGTCACTCGGGACTGGGTCATGTCATAGAGGCACAGCCTGTGGGTCAGGGAAAGTGCGATCATTTCTGTCCACAAACAGAACAAACACAAAAAGCTCAAAGGGTTCTGGGAGGCCAGTAAACCCACGGGTCTCCGATCAGAAAAAAATGGCAGCAACAAGTCAGAAAAACTGTTTTCAGTCTAAATTGTGAAGCTATGAATTACATGCATTCTAAGGCCCCTGTTTAAGGTGTATTGACCGAAGTATACACAGATATAATCAGCACCCCAATTAAGATGGGGCCCATTTCCATGACCCCCAAAAGCTACCTTGTGCCACTACTCTGTGGTCAAGCTCCCCATCTCCCCCACTGGGCAACGGCTGATCTAAGGGTATGACTTCTTACTCAAGCACCTCATATAAATAGGGGCACAATAGCATGTCCTCTTTTGTGTCTAACTTCTTTCACTCAGCATGATGGTTTCGAGATTCATTTGTACTGCTGGGTAACTCAGTGGTTTATCCCTTCTATTGTTCAGTAGCACTCTGCTGTTGAAAATAATTTGTGTATCCATTCATCATCGGGTATGGCTTCCTGCCAGCGTTGGCTACTATGAATAAACGGCCATGAACTTTTGTAGACCACTCTCTCTGCTGACCTATGTTTGCATTTCTCTTAGGTAAATACCCAGGTGGAATCAGAGTCATATGGTCAACCTGTCTGTTCAACTCCAAAAGAAACTGCCGAGCTGTTTTTCAAAATGGATGTACTACTATTGTATACTCCCAGCAGCAAAAGTGTGAAGGTTCTAGCGACTCTTCACATCCCGGCCGGGGCTTGGTATGGTCGATGTTTTTAATTTGAGCCATCCTAGTGTCCTAGCGGGCATGAAAATACTGTATCGCTGTGGTGTTTTTGTTGTTGTTGTTTTTAAAAGATTTTATTTATTTATTTATTTATTTGAGAGAGAGAGAGAGAGAGTGAGGAAGACCAAATACCAGCCGGGATGGGGGAGAGCAGACGGAGAGGCAGGCTCCTTGCTGAGCAGGGAGCCGCAGGGGCTGGATTCCTGGACTCTGGGATGATGAACTGAGCGGAAGGCAGATGCTTAACCAACTGAGCCCCCCAGGCGCCCCTATATGTATATTTCTGAATTGTCATATGCAAAATTGTTTACTTTTTGTATGACTGCTAAGTGTTATGTATATCCTCTTTTGGGAAGTATCTGTTCAAGTCTTTTGCCCTCCTCCTTTGTAACCTGTAACATTTCCCTCTGCTTTTACTTAGGCTTAACTGAAATATAATAAACTATACATATTTAAGTCCTCCTGCATACACTTGAGCAACTCCCCACACATACAGTAATGAACCCATCATTTCAACACCCTGAAAAGTTGCCTCTTGCATTTGCACAATCCTCCAACACATCACACCCAGGCACTCCTTGCAGGCAACTGGACTGCTTTTTTTTTTCACTCTAGATTTTTCTTATGTTTTCTAAATTTTTATATAAATGGAACCATACAATGTAATTTGGGGGAGGGGCCTGGTTTCTTTCTTTTTTTCAAGATTTAATTTTTTTATTTTTATTTTTTTGGAAGATTTTATTTATTTATTTGACAGAGAGAAACACAGCCAGAGAGGGAACACAAGCAGGAGGAGTGAGAGAGGGAGAAGCAGGCTTCCCACTGAGCAGGTAGCCCGATGCGGGGCTCGATCCCGGAATGCTGGGATCATGACCTGGGCTGAAGGCAGATGCTTAATGACTGAGCCACCCAGGTGCCCCCAAGACTTTATTTTTTTTTTAAGTAATCTCTACTCCCAACGTGAGGCTCAAACTCACAACCCTGAGATCAAGAGTTGCATGTTCTACCGACTGAGCCAGCCGGGCACCCTATTAGATATGTGTTTAGTTTTTAAAGAAACTGCAAGCTGTTTTCCAAAACAGTCGCGCCATTTTACATTTTCACCAGGAGAGTCCGGGAGTTCTGGCTGTTCCCTACTCTCATCAGCATTTGGCTTCAACATTTTTTTTTCTTTTTTTTTTTTTTTTAACAGAGAGAAACACAGCTAGAGAGGGAACACAAGCAGGGGCAGTGAGAGAGGGAGAAGCAGGCTTCCGCTGAGCAGGGAGCCCAATGCAGGGCTCGATCGATCCCGGGACTCCAGGATCATGACCTGAGCTGAAGGCAGAGGCTTAACCACTAAGCCACTCAGGCGCCTCTCAACAGTCTTTTTAAATTCAGCCACTCTAGTGGGCATATGAGTATCCCACTGAGGTTCCAATTTGCATTTCCCTAATGATGCTATACATATCCACGTGGTGTGAACACACCCATCTACATACTCACATACATTCATACACATGAGTGTGTCTAAATTAATCACCAAAAGGTTAGCAGTGGCTCTCCAGACAGTGGGATTACAGGTGATTTGGGCTTGCTTTCTTTACATTTTTTATGGCCTGTCTACCTTTTTTCCAACGAAAAAAAATTAATGTTTTAGCATTTAAAAAATAAACTGACAAGGGGTGCCCCGCTGGCTCAGTCAGGGGAGCGTGCGACTCTTGATCTCTGGGTCGTAAGTTCAAGCCCCACGCTGTGTGAAGAGATTACTTGAAAAAAATAAAACTTTAAAAAATAAAAAAGCTAGACAAACTTAATAATTAAAACCATTTTAACTGTTTTTGTTTGTTTGTTTGTTTCTGGCAGGGTGTGTGTGTGTGTGGAAGGTACTGAAATACCTCCCCCACCCGATGAGGAAACCCATTCTCACCTGCCGAATGTTCTCAGTGTGCCCCCGTCGGGAACGTGGCCGGCACTGACTTCCCAGGGGAAGTAGTAGATCCCAGGTTTGGGCAGCATCTGAAGTAGGTGGCAGGGATTCCTGAAGATTCCTGAGAAACCAAGCACACCAGCGATTGAGATTAGCACACCCCGGAGACCAGAGACACCTGAAAGGCTGGTTCCAGTGGGAGTTTAATATTTGAAGATATTTAAGGGGCACCTGGGTGGCTCAGTCGTTAAGCCTCTGCCTTCAGCTCAGGTCGTGATCTCGGAGTCCTGGGATGGAGCCCCACATCAGGCTTCCTGCTCTATGGGAAGCCTGCTTCTCCCTTCTCACTCCCCCTGCTTGTGTTCTCTCTCTAGCTGTGTTTCTCTCTGTCAAATAAATAAAATCTTTAAAAATATATATTTAAAGATATTTAGGAGTGGTAGTTTAATATTTAAGAGTAGTTTAATATTAAAAAAATTTTTTGATCGGTTATGCATTCACTAATTTAAGAAAGCAAGACAATATAAAAAAGATCTGGGGTGCCTGGGAGGCACAGTCCGTTGGGTGTGGAACTCTTGGGTTGTGATCTCAGGTGGAGATGGAGTCCGTGTCAGGTTCCTTGTTCTGCATGGAGTAGCTTGAGACTTTCTCTCTCCCTCTGCCCCACAAGCTCCACACCATATATGCATGTGCTTTCTGTCTCAAGTAAATAAGTAAATCTTTATTTTTTAAAAAATATTTATTTAATTGACAAAGAGAGCACACAGAGGGAGAGGGAGAAGCAGACTCCCCACTGAGGAGGGAGCACAACATAGGGCTCAATCCTAGGATCCTGGGATCATGACTGGAGCTGAAGGCAGCCACTTAACTGACCAAGTCATCCAGGTGTCCCAATATATTTCCACATTCTTTCGTAACTGTACATAAAGTGAGTCTTCCTTTTTTTTTTTTTTTAAGATTTTATTCATTTATTTGACAGCGAGAGAGAGATCACAAGTAGGGAGAGAGGCAGGCAGAGAGAGAAGGAAGCAGGCTCCCTGCTGAGCAGAGAGCCCGATGCGGGGCCTTGATCCCAGGACCCTGGGATCATGACATGAGCCGAAGGCAGAGGCTTTAACCCACTGAGCCACCCAGGTGCCCCCCCCTTTTTAAGATTTTATTTATTTGACAGAGAGAGACCACAAGCAGGGGGAGTGGCAGGGAGAGGGAGAGGCAGGAGGCAGGCTCCCTGCAGAGCTGGGGGAGCCTGATGCAGGACTTAATCCAGGACCCTGCGATCCCGACTTGAGCCACAGGCAGTTGCTTAACCAAATGAGCCACTCAGGTGTTTTTTTGTTTGTTTGTTTTTTGTTTTAGTAGGCTCCATTCCTAGTGCAGAGCTCAGTGTGGGGCCTGAAAAATTACCATGAAGTCAAGACCCAACCTGAGATCAAGAGTTGGATGCCAAACTGGCTGAGCCACCCAGATGCCCTTACAGGTTTGTTTCCTAAAATCTAAATCTAAAACTATTATAAAATAAAAAGTTTATTTAAAAAATGAAATGAAGACCCCGGGGTGCCTGGGTGGCTCAATTGGTTCAACTCAATCTTGGCTCAGGTCTTGATCTCGGGGTTTTGGGCGGGGAGCCTGCTTCTTAAGATTCTTTTTCTCTTTCTGCCTCTCCCCACCTCTAAAAAAAACCCCTCAAACCTGTAAAGATGGTACATGATACCCAGTTTTCCCTAAAATACATCTTACTTAGTAAGACAGGTCACAATTAATGAACCTGTATAAATAGGTTATTAACTCCACACCAGACTTCACCTCCTTTCAGTTCCATAGTCCCATCCAGAATACCATGTTCAGTTGTCTCTTTAGACGTCTCTGGGCTGTGACAGTTTCTCAGACTTTCCTTGTTTTTTTGATCTTGAGAGTTATGAGGTATACGACTCATATATTCTGTAGAATGACCTTCGGTTTGGGTTTGTCTGGTGTTTTTCTCATGGTTGGACTGGGGTTATGAATTTTTGTTAATAATAAAAAGAGACCGGGCTCTCTGCTCAGCAGAGGGCCTGCTCCCTCCTCTCTCTCTGCCTGCCTCTCTGCCTACTTGTGATCTCTCTCTCTGTCAAATAAATAAAATAAAAATAAATAAAATTTCAACTGTTCAATAGGATAAGCCAATGGAGGCAGAAACATAGGAAATAGCAATTAAATCATCCCAAGTAAGATCCTTGCAGAAGCCAGATGATACAGTTTTAACGCAGAAGCTTAATGTTAGGGTTGCCTGGGTGGCTCAGTCAGCTAAGCGTTGGACTCTTGATCTCAGCCCAGGTCTTTTTTTTTTTTTTTTTTTTTAAGATTTTATTTATTTGACAGAGAGAAACACAGCCAGAGAGGGAACACAAGCAGGGGGGGTAAGAGAGGGAGAAGTAGGCTTCCCGCCAAGCAGGGAGCCCGATGTGGGACTCGATCCCGGCTCTCCGGGATCATGACCTGAGCCGAAGACAGTTGCCCAACCAACTGAGCCACCCAGGCACCCCTCAGCCCAGGTCTTGATCTCAGGGTTGTGAGTTCAAACCCCACGTTGGGCTCTGTGCTAAGTATGGAGGCTACTGTACCATTTAAAAAAAAAAATGGAAAAGAAACTTTATGTTACCTAGAAACTTGCACAGTTGGCTTTGGTAACGAGGAGGTTATCAGGCACTGTTACTGGTCAATGTTCAAAGATCATTTATTTAAAGGGAACTGTGTACAAAACAACCGCTCAGAGGCAACTGGTGAAGGCCCAGCCCTACTGCCCTAAGAGCCAATGCTCTATATCCTTGCAACCAGGAAGCAGAGCTCTTCCTGTCCCCAGAAATGACAGCACCCCCTAATCACCTTTGGCATGAGAGAGAAGCAAAAAACCAAAAAACCGAAAATCAGCCAACAGAAGAAAAAAATGTATTGGTTCCTTTTTGGGGATAATGGGGGACAATTCTGTCTAATAGCAAAACGGTAAAAACTTAAGATTCTTTTTTAAGAGTAATTTTTCTAGGGGGTCACCTGGGTGGCTTAGTCGGTTAAGCGTCTGACTCCTGGTTTCAGCTCAAGTCATATATGATCTCAGGGTCCTGGGCTTGAGCCCTGCACTGGGCTCTGTGCCCAGTGGTGAGAATTCCTGAGGATTCTCTCCCTGTGCCCCTCCCTCTGCCTGCCCCAAATAAATAAATCTTAAAAGTAATTTTTCTACTCTCAAGTACGACTACTATAAGCTAAACTATAAGTAACTATGTCATTAAATTTATTTTTATTTTTTGAACTATCATACAGAATTGGCTCTTTGGAGGGGTATACAGGTTTGTGAATTTTAACCTCATTGATTTTTTTTTTTTTAAGATTTTATTTATTTGACAGAGAGAAACACAGCCAGAGAGGGAACACAAGCAGGGGGGTGAGAGAGGGAGAAGCAGGCTTCCCACCGAGCAGGGAGCCCGATGTGGGACTCGATCCCGGGTCTCCGGGACCATGACCTGAGCCGAAGGCAGTGGCTTAACCAACTGAGCCACCCAGGCACCCCTAACCTCATTGATTTTTTTCAAATTTATCGATTTCTTTAAGTAAGCTCTGTACCCAATGTGGGGCTCGAACCCACAAACCCGAGATCAAAAGTAGCATGCTCTTCTGACTGAACCAGCCAGGCACCCCATCATTGATTAAGAATTTTTTCAATGGGGGTAGATGGTTTTCTTCATGAATACCTTCATCTATTCAATAACTATTTGATAGTGCCCAGTCACAGTTTTAGGATTCATTCTTTTATTTCTTTGTTTTTAAAGATTTTATTTGTAAAATCAAATTAAATGATTCATCCATCTCTTTAATTTTTATTTATTTATTTATTTATTTATTTGAGAGAGAGCACACTTGAGTGGAGTAAGGGGCAGAGGGAGACGTAGACTCCCAGCTGAGCAGCAAGCCCGATGCAGGGCTCGATCCCGGGACTCCGGGATCGTGACCTGAGCCAAAGGCAGATGCTTAACGAACTCGGGCACCCCCATACCTGATTTTTTTTTTTTCAAGCAAAAGCTGCTATGTGTTTATTAAGACATTTCTGTTAATTTCCATTAGCCCAGGGCGCCTGGGTGGCTCAGTGCGTTAAAGCCTCTGCCTTTAGCTCAGGACATGATCTCAGGGTCCTGGGATCAAAGCCCGCATCAGAGCCTGCTTCCTCCTCTCTCTCTGCCTGCCTCTCTGCCTACTTGTGATCTCTCTCTGTGAAATAAATGAATAAAATCTTTAAAATTTTTTTTTCCATAAGCCCAGCTGGCTCAGTAAATCATTATCCATATATCATCAGTCACACAAGGAAGTTTCTGAGAAGATATAGCAAGACCGGCTTTTCTTAGGGCTTAAGCCAGGCTGTAAGTACTATCTTTGCAAGTCTGATTAATGGCATGACCTGTGCTGTGGAGACTTGCTCTTGCCATTCCGCAAGGCAGAATATCCACTGCTGGGAGAAAAACCCACAGTATCAACAAGCGAGATAGTCTTTTTTTAACAACCTTGTGTTGGCCCACAGTGCCACATGGGGTCTGCACCCAGCCCACCTCCCGGCTCTCAAGTTGCCATCACACTTTTTTTTTTTAAGATTTTATTTATTTATTTGACAGAGAGAGATCACAAGTAGGCAGAGAGGCAGGCAGAGAGAGAGGAGGAAGCAGGCTCCCCGCCAAGCAGAGAGCCCAATGTGGGCCTCGATCCCAGGACCCTGAGATCATGACCTGAGCCGCAGGCAGAGGCTTTAACCCACTGAGCCACCCAGGCGCCCCAGCCATCACACTTCTTCTAGCTCAACCTTACCCTCAGGACCTGCAACACTTGCTTTTCTCCAGACTTGAGCAGTCTTTCGCAGACCTTCACATAACCGGTTATATGTCCCTATTTAGGGTGCAGTTCATCTTCCTCCTCCTCGAGGCCTTCCCTGTCCACCTTATCTAAATTAGCATCGTCCACCAACCCCAGTCCCTCCACCTGCTTATTTTTTTTCATTGTAGTTGACTAAATAATAGAATTCCAAAGAGTGTAATTTGTTTACTTGTTTAATGCCTGTCTCCCACCAGATTATCAGCTCCTGAGGGCATTAGTCCTTAGAGTATCCCTCGTGCCTAAAACTGTGACTGGGCACTATCAAATAGTTATTGAATAGATGAAGGTATTCATGAAGAAAACCATCTACCCCCACACTCAGGCTGGACGCAGAGAACCCAAACCAAATCTCACTGCCTATGTTACCCATTACCCAGACTTTGTGGTCCTATGCTTTCATTAGCTTTTTTTTTTTTTACTCTTATTGACTGTTCAGCCCAAATGGTATGACCATTAACAGCCAGTTTGCCTTCTGAAGTTATCTGAATTCCCCGCTTTGATGTTTCCACCAATTTTTTACTGATGTACATGGATTCTACCCAATCCTGAGACCAAACTTCCAGCTCTCAATAATAAATTCAGGCCTTAGGGGCTCCTGGGTGGCTCAGTTGGTTAAGTGTCTGCCTTCGACTCAGGTCATGATCCCGGAATCCTGGGACTGAGCCCCGCATCGGGCTCCCTGCTTGGTGGGAAGCCTGCTTCTCCCTCTCTCACTCCCCCTGCTTGTGTTCCCTCTCTGTCAAATAAATAAAATCTTAAAAAAAAAAAAAACCTGGACTTACCTTCTCCTACACACTGCCAAAGCTTTGCCAAGTAATGTTTTTCCTTACCTGAGTAAGCAATCACCTCACCTTTGTCTTATAATGTTGTGTTGCTGGTATGTGGAGGGCAAGCTTTTGACAAGAGGATACAATCCAAACACAGCAGCCAAACTAAGTATTTGAGTTCCGGTGCCGGGGTGGGGGGGGGCATTAAAAATATAATCCATAACAGTGCCTTGCCCTGATATATTGGAGTCTCAGGCAAAAGGAAAGATCAGTAATAATGATCTTGCCTTTATTAATCTTGATTAGTGCTCCCTTAAATGATACCGGAGGTGAGTGCCTCAAGTACTGTTACTAAAAACTGATGCAATAAATAAGTATGAAGTATGAAGGGCATAGTTTTATTTATTTTTTTTTAATATTTTATTTATTTGACAGAAACACAGCCAGAGAGGGAACACAAGCAGGGGGAATGAGAGAGGGAGAAGCAGGCTTCCCACCAAGCAGGGAGCCCGATGTGGGACTTGATCCTGGGTCTCCGGGATCATGACCTGAGCGGAAGGCAGTCGCTTAACCAACTGAGCCACACAGGCGCCCTCAAGGGCATAGTTTTAGAAAGCAGTGGATTAGTATGTTGTTTAAAATTCTAAGGTTATATTAGGGAGAGATAAAGGAGATGGTATAGTGTGCTCTATCTTCATTACAGTGATATGAACTCAAAAGATAACTAAAACAGGTGGCTCAGTGGGTTAAGCCTCTGCCTTCGGCTCAGGTCGTGACCTCAGGGTCCTGAAATTGAGTCCCAGATCAGGCTTTCTGCTCAGCAGGGAGCCTGCTTTCCTCCTCTCTCTGCCTGTCTCCCTGCCTACTTATGATCTCCCTCTCTCTGTCAAATAAACAAATAAAATCTTAAAGAAA
Organism: Spilogale gracilis; assembly: GCA_004023965.1. Taxonomy (NCBI): domain Eukaryota; kingdom Metazoa; phylum Chordata; class Mammalia; order Carnivora; family Mephitidae; genus Spilogale; species Spilogale gracilis. Next base: position 3,723 of record PITA01005140.1, on the reverse strand, counting down.
AAAAGGTAAAACAAATCAAGAGCTAGCATGTATTTTATGTAATCAGAATTAAAACCCAACTGGTTATGGGGCGCCTGGGTGGCTCAATTGTTAAGAGACTGCCTTCATTCAGCTCAGGTCCCTTTTCCCTCTCTCATTCCCTCTGCTTGTGTTCCCTCTCTGGCTGTGTTTCTGTCAAACAAATAAATAAAATGTAAAAAAACACCAAACAAAACCAAAAAAAACCCAACTGGTTAAAAGTGGCTGCCTCTAAGGATGGGGAGCTTTTGCTTTTCATTACAAATTCTCCGAAACTACGTTTCCTAAACATGGACATCTATTACTTTGATGAAGACGGTGATAACTGTGAAAACAAAAAAGTCTGGATCCCGAGACCTCGAAACGGCCAGCCATACCCACCCCGAGAACGCGGAAGAGGGTCCGCAATCCCACACAGCTCCCCCGAAGCCAATGTTTCTGGCAGCAAGGATGCCATTATCTTAACAAAAGATAACTGGAGGCCTCTTCCCGGTGCGACTTTTGTCCTCCTCGTTTTTTTCTCCAACCTGGGAGGGTGTGGGGACGCCCTACGCCAACCCTCCCCGGCAACGCCCCCCGGCCAAGAAGTTCCAATCACGCCCCCGCCTCCCCGGCCCCCACCAAGGACCTTCCGCGCTCGGGAGACCTCTACTCCGGGACCCGGAAACGGCGGGACCGCCAAGTCCCAAGGCGCAGGCGCACTCCTCCACAGCCTCGTCGTCCCGCCCCTTCCCTAGCCCCTCGCCAACCTGTCGCGGCGTCGCGGCGGCCTCTGGTGCCGGGTTTCCGCCCCGCGCGATCGCGTGACGAGGGAGGGGCGGGTTACCAGGAGCGCCTGGCTTTCGTCCCTCCCCGCCCCCGGGGTAATTTCTTGGCCGTCTTCCGCGGTTGCCTCTCCCGGGGCCCGCCGTAGGGCTCCCCTGGACGGGAGCGGAGGGCTCGCGCGCCCCACTGCAGGCTACGGTCGCCGCGCCCACGTCGCCTCCGCCTCGGCAGCTGTCGCCAGCGCGCCCACCCGCGACGGTGAAGGAGAAGGGGCGGGCCGGGGCGGGGCCTCAGGCCGTCCTGGGGCGGCTCTTAGGGCCGGGCCCGGGCTGGAGCTGCGGACACTCGTCGTCGCCGTCGCCTCTGCCGCTGCCGCCGCCCCGCCGCCGCCGCCGCCACCTCTGCCGCCACCGCCGCTGCGTGTCGCCACCATGAACCAAGATCTTCGCAAGGAGCGGGAAGCCGCCAGCTTCAACCCGGAGCTGCTCACGCACGTCCTGGACGGCAGCCCCGAGAACACCCGGCGTCGCCGAGAGATCGGTGAGGGCGGCGGGCCAGGCCTCCCTCCTTCCCCGAGCACTGCCGCGGACTCGCTCGATGAGCAGTCGCGGGGGGGGGGGGCGCGCTGTGGAGCGGTAGGCCGCAGCGCCGGGCTCCGCTTTGGGGGAGCTGGGATCACCCCACTCCCAGGGCTGGCCGGTGGCGGGGTGAGGGGTGCCCCGCGCTCTGAAAACCCGGAGGGATTCAAGGTGACACGGAGCCCAGAGTTTCGGTCTTCCTCCTGATGCCTTCTCGCTCCCTTCCAGAGAACCTCATTCTGAATGACCCAGACTTCCAGCACGAGGACTTGAATTTCCTCACTCGCAGCCAGCGCTACGAGGTGGCTATTAGGAAGAGTGCCAACATGGTGAAGAAGATGAGGGAGTTTGGCATCTCGGACCCTGAGGAGATCATATGGTTTAAAAGGTAGGTATGCCTTAGCCTCCACTAAGTGCCCAAGCCCAAACCTTAGTTTAAACGCGCAGCCCGTGGTGTCCTTTTCGTCGGGGTCAGCGTCGGAAGACTCAGCCTGCATATTTGCACCCCACTTGCAAGTGATGTGGGGGAAAACTAGTGTTTGCTTTTGTATTGAAGTCTTTTAAAGGGACGACGTAGGTCGAATGCTGATAGGCAATGGAGAGGCTGCAGTTTTCGTTCTCAGGAATTAGTACCAGTTCCTTTGGCCCAGACATCTCGGTGTGGAGTGATTTAAATTGCAAAATGCCTTTGCTCTTTGTAACAAGGATGTTTGCTAAATTTAGAGGCTGAATTCGAGTTTTGGTTGCAAGACCAAACAATGTTTTGGAGCAGTAACAGATTGTATTTCCATATGTGCGTGTAGATCTTGAGTTTAAACTAACAGACAATGTGGGGTAGATGGAGAACATGAGTCAAACTTTAGAGCGAATATATAAAATATTTTAAGAACCTGGCATTCTTGAACCCTGGCAATGTTATTTAAATGGCTTATGTCATTTAAATGGCACATGAGACCTCCTAAAACCATGCCTTGGTACTTGCTGGAAAGAGTGTATACTTTTTCTTTTTCCAGACCATCTGTTTTTTGTCGTGTTTTGTTTCTTAATTAGAAATAAAATGAGCACTTTTTTTTTGTGGCCTTTATTTGAATGAACACTAATACATGATCTGAGTACAAGATTTCTTTGACCTGTATGCTGTCTTAGACTTCTCATTCATTCCTGGGCACTTCCTTTTTTTGGGGAGTTTCAGCATTTTAGAAGAATTCTATTCTTTTCATCAATAAAGATTAAATTATACGAATGGTGTGTACTCAAGAGCCAAGAAAAAGGGAATGTCTTACAAGTAAGTTTTGCCTTTATGTAGTGACGGAAATTTCTCCTTTATTCTACTGCCTCTAAAACATTTGGTATCTAATTTTTTAGTCTGACCTGGTTACTGTTGTTGAGGATGAAATCATTTACTCTGGCCCTTAAGATTGTCCTGAGAATTCCTTTCACTTTTAGTCATAAAATTATGATTTACTTATTTTTAGTAGCCCAAATCATAGTATTTCCTGACTTCCAAATGTCCTTTTTTTCCTTTTGAAATTTGTAACTCACGGCTGTGGGAATTTTGAGGTAGAGTACCTCCTAGAAGATTGTGTTTCCGAATCACCTGAGTTGGGTTTTCGGTAAACCTCAAAAATGTAAGATTTTATCCTTTTTTTTTTTTTTTAATATTTTATTTATTTATTTGACAGAGAGAAACAGCGAGAGAGGGAACACAAGCAGAGGGACTGAGAGAGGGAGAAGCAGGCCTCCCGCCGAGCAGGGAGCCCGATGTGGGACTCGATCCGGGGTCTCCAGGATCATGACCTGAGCTGAAAGCAGTCGCTTAACCAACTGAGCCACCCAGGCGCCCTTATCCTTTTTTTTTTTAAGTTTTTATTTATTTATTTGAGAGAGAGAGAGAGCGCGCGCGCGCGAGCGAGCATGAGAGGGAAGAAGGTCAGAAGGAGAAGCAGATTCCCCATGGAGCTGGGAGCCCTGGGCTCCATCCGGGATCATGACCTGACCCAAAGGCAGTTGCTTAAACAACTGAACCACCCAGGCGCTCCCAAGATTTTATGCTTTTTTAAAAACAACCCCCCAAAAAAGAGGTTTGTTTTGTTTTACTTTTTTTGTTTTTAAGATTTTATTTATTTATTTGACAGATCACAAGTAGGCAGAGAGGCAGGCAGAGAGAGGAGGAAACAGGCTCCCTGCTGAGCAGAGAGCCGGATGGGGGCCTCGATCCCAGGACCCTGGGATCATGACCTGAGCCGAAAGCAGAGGCTTTAACCCACTGAGCCATCCAGGCGCCCTGTTTTGTTTTACTTTTAAGTAGTGGTTGATGCAGTGTGTTTCAGAATTGATTAGATATCATAATCAGTGTTGGTTC